>CM022479.1:2788061-2831634 GCA_011952105.1 Coreoperca whiteheadi
GGGGGGGGGGGGGGGGGGGGGGGGGGGGGGGGGGGGGATTTGAGAATGAGGAACAGGTAAGCAGGTGGATGTAAGAGAGCCGCTAGCTTACCTGAAGACTATTGTTTTTTTCTGCAGGCCTGTTTTTGGTTTTCAGGAAGTCTCTTTATTACTTTCCCTTTATTACTCTCCGGTTCAACCTTTGGGCTGCTGAAAGCTGCTGTTTGGCTGCTGCAGTTGTTGCTGGCTGAGTTGGACGACTGTTCTCCACCGGTCTGCCATTACAGCCCGAGGAGAAACAGACAGCGTCTTAGTGCAGTGGAGCTGGAGGGATTAGCTCTTGTCTGTCAGAGGGGGATTCTGTTACTGCAGAAGAGAAGTCAGCGGGTCAGGGTCAGAGTTTGAGCAAAAAGAAAGCCTCCCATGAAACATTTCATCCATCTTATTGGGACACGGATGCTTCCACTCCAGCGTGGTTTAAAATGGGGAAGAACAGTTTGGAAAGAGGAGTCAACACAGGCTGCTACTGCTCTGATTCTAAGTTAGAAATGTTCATGTACCTCATGATTACATTCATCATGTTGATAATGATGGTGATACAAATTTATACTAGAATTACCGCATCATTTTCTGCTTTATTTACTAATCTAAAGTGTTGCAATAAGTGTTGGCATGCTTGGTGTGTGTGTGTGTGTGTGTGTGTGTGTGTGTGTGTGTGTGTCTGTTACCACTGGTGAACAGCTGGACTGTAACAGCGGAGGATGTTCTGACCACGGCTGCTCCGGGAAGACTGACAGAGAGAAAAGACAGACAAGTCTAGCTGGAAAGGAGTTATCTTTCTCCCTTTCCAAATAGTTTGAGAGGATAAGGAGGCAGGGTGTGGGAAGAGCCATTTCAACAGCACATTCCATTATTGTCCCACGCTTTTGGATCACCCCCCCCCCTCCATCTTGAAATGTGCTCGTAAGTCACGTATGATATTGCCATGCGACAGTGTTTCGGCGCCGAAGCAGAAGCTTGGTACTAAAAACGCCGTAACTTTGGAAGATCCCCACTCGGATTTTGCTTATAGATGCCTACTGGTCTGGTGTTGCGTCATAAAAGATATGTTTGTATATATCGTTACTATTTCTACTTCTAGGACTTTTTATTTATTCACTGATCTACTGCATATAATGTTTTTTTTTTGAGTAGCATAAAGGGAACTACAAAACAAAATCTCATTATACAACCCGGTGGTTGTAACATGATCAATAAATCTATCGTGTACAAAGATGATTAATAGACTTTGATGTAAAAATTATCAAATGAGAATCTTCTGTATCTTTGCACATATTAATGGCATGACATGGTGAAATTGCTTACACGGTGGAAATAATTCTACAGGTCATCGGGATTTTAAATTCTCCTCCCTCTTTGTCCCATTGTTCAACCCTGTTGAAGTTTAATGTGACCTCAAGTTGCCTCAAAACTCTGAGGACTAACTAATCCTCAGACCATCCCAGGTCATTAACTGTTCGCCCATAATGCTTTGCCACATACTCAGTCCTGTTCATGCTCCACTGGCCTTGACTTCCTCTTGCTAGGGCAAAAGGGCTTTAGTGCTGTTTTGTGTGTGCGTGTGTGTGTGTGTGTTTGTATTTTTAAGCCATTGTTCAGTCGCTGTCCTTAAATCCTTGACCTCGCCAACTTGTGTCGTCGCGAGACTACCAGCCTTCATAAAACCCAAGACTTAAACGAAACTCCCGTGTCCACGTGAAAAGAAGCCTCATTCTGAATACTTAGTACCTGCATTCTGTTCCTCTTCCACTTCTTATCTTCATGTCCTCTCCCCAACAGACCAGCTGAAGATCACCAACTTGAGAGTGAACTTCACCAAGCTTCACACACTGGGAGACAACCTGCTGGACCCCAGAGCTGAAATCAAAGAGAAGTATTACTACGCCATATATGAGCTTGTCGTCCGCGGAAACTGCTTTTGCTATGGCCACGCCTCGGAGTGCGCCCCCATCAATGGCATCAGGGACGATATAGAAGGCATGGTGAGTGACGAGGCTTCAGTTACAGTGCAGACTTTTAATCAGAAGGTTCCCCCCCTAGTTTGCCGCCTGTAATTTCCTCTCATACTTTCAAAAGCCTCTTCATCTCAGATAGATTGCCTTAACTGCCCCTCCCTTCCCTCCCATCTCTTTTTAAGGTTCACGGCAGGTGTGTGTGCAACCATAACACCAAGGGTTTGAACTGCGAGCAATGCGATGACTTCCACAACGACCTGCCCTGGAGACCAGCCGAGGGACGCAACACCAACGCCTGCAAGAGTGAGTACAGAGGAGGAAGCAAAGGGGACATTGAGTGCGGTGCAAAAATGCAAAAACAGAGCAAAGCACTGATTTATTGGCCAATGAGCATTAATGAGAAAAGAGATCACATGTACTGCCACTTTTTAATGGATTATTTGTCACCAGGCTAAGGTAACTACACAAGCACAGTGCCTGGCAGTTTGGGGGTAATTACAGCTTTAAATATATAACCTGGGCAGACAGAATAACAATAATCAGCAATGACTAATTAGTTTGAAATAAATGTCTTTTTTTCTAGAGTGTAACTGTAATGGCCACTCGACCTTGTGCCACTTTGACATGGCGGTGTATTTGGCCACGGGAAGTGTCAGCGGAGGCGTGTGTGACGACTGTCAGCACAACACCATGGGACGCAACTGTGAGATGTGCAAACCTTTCTACTACAAAGACCCTAGTAAGGATATCAGGGACCCACGGGTTTGCATAGGTGAGCATGTGTTTGTGTTCTCTATCAGAGCAAAGTTTTTTTTTTGGTTTTTTTTTGTCTCCGGAGCACAAGTCCAAGAGGCACCTGGGCACCGAGTATGATTTCTTTAGCGTGCGTAGTATTTGAGATATTAACGCTTTTATATATCAAAAAGCTGCATACTGCTGGCAGCAGTCTCACTGATAATGCGTATGATTGGTGTGAGCACATGTTGTTTGTTCAAAAGTGTATGTGTGAGTGTCTGCTGTGTATTTCTGTGTTATAAAACTCACAGCATACAAAACCAGACAAACCGAACCAAGCGTAGCTATGCATCATTTAAGTTGAACTTCTCATGCACTGAAACCCGCCTGGCACCTGTCTGCCCCGTAGCTTGTGACTGCGACCCAGATGGTTCTCAGAACGGAGGGATGTGCGACAGCCACACCGACCCGTCCCTCGGCATGTTGGGAGGTCAGTGCCGCTGCAAGGCCAATGTCGAGGGGCCGCGCTGCGACAAGTGTAAGGCCGGCTTCTTCGGCCTGAGCGCTGACAACCCTCAGGGCTGCCAACGTGAGTACAGTCCCTGTTATAACTCACACAGACATAGAAATGATATATGATATGTGTGTTTAGTTGGAGTCAGAGGTTCTTCAACCAAAAAAAAAAAATATATATATATATATATATATATATATATCAATGCTATTTTCTGCCTTTATGTCATTCAGCAAATAAAAATGTTTGATGAAATCAGGTTATCGTGCTGTTTATAATAATGGCAGTATACAAAAACTGCTGTGTAAATTCCTGCATTATTAATGCTCTAACTCGATAATTACTTACTGTATAATGTCCTTGCTATAGACCTGATAATTTACCTATATAAAAAAAGGTTTGACAAGTAATTCAGCCTACTATTTCCAACGTCGTGTTTCCATCTTTACTACAAAGGACACTGTCCCTACTGCATTATCTTTGATTGGTTGCAACCTTTAGGGATAAATATCTATAAATAAATACAGATTAAATGCAAAAAGAGGTGGGGGGACCCTTTTAGCCCCGAGTAGCGTCTGCAGGTCTTCCTCTCAGGCTGCATGCAGCCCCAACAACCTCCAAGGGGAAGACAGGTACAGACTGCATGTGGCCAGAGAGCTGAAACACAGGCCACGAAGGTTAATTTCTTATTAGTACACCGTAACACTGAAAGCGACTTAGATGAACAAATGACTGGACATTTTGATCAGCTCGTCTCCCCACCTGCCGGGATTTTTGGTGACTGAACAGAAACGTTTTAGTGAGCTTTTAGTAAATGAATCAAACATTCGTCGTCAGTGAAAATTGCCTACTAGGCTTTGTAACAACTGATCAGGGTCACATAGAAATCGATTTAGAGTTCTGCTTGACAGGGGCAATAGTTTGTTTGTGTTTAACAATCTATTCATTTAGCATTTTAAAACCCTGCTTCTCAACCGGGCTGCAGTAACTGAGGATCTATCGGTGAGAAAACTCATCAATCTTTGCAATCTCCACCCTGTGCCGCCAGCTTGCCGGTGTGACCACAGGGGAACAGTGTCGGGCAGCTCGCAGTGTGACCCGGTCAGTGGAGACTGCTTCTGCAAGCGTCTTGTCACTGGACGCAGCTGTGGCCAGTGTTTGGTAAGACAGTGCAACAAAACTTGTCATTTTGGCCTGACGTTTGTTTCCTGCTTAGAAAGGGAAAAATCTGTATGTGTCATTTTCTCTTCGTATGTCTTTCTCTCCTTACCTCTGGAGCCTCTGCCCCTGTCAATAAGTCATTTTAATGGTAATGTGCCAGTGAACAAAAAGTCACGGTATCGCCCTTGTGTGTGGCACTAAACATGAGACAATTGAATCTGAATGTTGGCACGGAATCTCACTCCCTTACATTTCACCCCGTGGCCCATATTATCTGAATATTTCCTTTTCACTTTTCAAAATCAGTGCTGTTGATCTTCTTCAGTGTTTATTTCTCACGTTTTCCTCCCACTCTCTCAGCCCAGCGGCCCAAGATGTTGGGCGGTGATCAGCTTCCTGTTATAATTCGACCTCTTGTCCCAAACCTACTCAGCCAGGAATAGTATAGGCAGGAATGCGAGCTCCTGCCTGGGCCCACTGTCTAAATTTAGCCCAGGGATTTGAGGCTTGTCCGGTTGGCGTGGGTTACAGCAGGCCTAAAATGGTCAGGGCCGGGACCCGGTCCGAAAGTCTATCCTGTCTTCGGATGAGCCCCGCGAAGCCTCATTGTAGTAGCGTAAATGTAATGGCAACATTTGGGAGAATACAAACAAAATCCTCCAGAGAAGAAAGAGGACCATGCTGTCACTGTGGTGAAAGTATATTTGAAAATAACAAATAAGGTAAAAAAAATACCAATATATTTGCCCACTCACACATAAAAAGAAGCTGCCTCGCCAAATAGTAAAAGTCAAGGTCATTATCAGAGCTTATCAGTTATGACAACGAAAGTGCAGCGGAAGGTCCCCTCTCACTCTGTAACAGCCCGCAGGGTGATGCATCGTGTCTGTCCGGAGCTACCTGTTCGACATGTCGGAGCGGTTGCTCTGTCCTCTGCCGCATCCGTCCGTCAGTCACTCTGCCCTCTGTCTGTCCCTCTGTGTCTCTAGCCAGAACACTGGGCCCTGAGCCACGACCTCAACGGCTGCAGAGGCTGTGAGTGTGATATCGGAGGAGCCCTGGACAACCAGTGAGTGACGCGGTAGCTTCAAGTCCTGAGTCACAGGTCACACATCAAGCAGGGGGCTGTTACAAATGAGCTTACATGGCACGGAGGGCCCTTCAAAATGTTTTTGCCTTTGAGACATAGCACTTACAACAATTACTATCCACAAAATAGCAGCTGCAGCTTTGTGTACTGTGGATTTATTGGCCTCCACCTTTACCCTGGGAGCAATCATTTGGTACAGCGCTTGTCAATTAAGTAATTACTGGATTCATTTTCTTTGCCACTAGAGGTTGACATCCTCTACTCAAACGTCACATACTAATTGATATAATTATCAACTGTAGCAGTGAAATAACAACGCTTTGTATGTCTTCCCTGTAGCTGCGCCATGGAGAGCGGCCAGTGTCGCTGCCGCAGTCACATGACAGGACGCCAGTGTGCGCAGGTGGAGTCTGGATATTTCTTCATGGCTCTGGATCACTTCCTTTATGAGGCTGAGCTGGCCAAAATGGGACAGGTGAGCCCACCCGTATTCTTCACGGGCGTACATTTGTGTTGGAGGGATTCTGTGGCGATAAGTAGGGAAGTATGTTTTCAAATACATCTGAATATTCGCAGAGCTGTACACTGGAGATCAGGGAGCACCAGCTGGGTCGCCCTGCCACATGGACGGGCACTGGGTTCGCTCGGGTACCTGAGGGCGGCACCCTGGAGTTCCTCATCAGTAACATCCCCTACTCCATGGAATATGACCTGCTCATTCGCTATGAGTCACAGGTCTGTGTGTTTGCACATCATCTCTGCCGGTTGGCGACTCCACAGATCAAAATGAAGCGCTTAAGGGATGAGTTAAAAATGTTGAGACATACGTTTATTCTCTCTCTTGAGAGTTGGATGTGAAGCTCAATACCGCTCTCATATCTTTTTCTGGGTCTTATTGAGACTGCCCGGGAGCAGACACTTTCTCCGTTAGTTGCCTGCCAAACTCACGGCGACAAGCATGTATATTTTACATTTTTAGCATTTTCCAAAGTATTTTTGATTTATTTACAAATCATCCCATTAGTCAATACCTTGTCATACCTCTTATTTGTCATCATCTTTTGACTGCATATTAACCATATAGCACTGATTCAACCTAGATGCCCCGAGACTGGGAGGAGGTCCGAATAACACTGATCCGTCCGGGGCCGATTCCTACCAGCAGCCCCTGTGGGAACACCATCCCAGATGATGACAGACTCGTTGTCTCCCTGCCCGCTGGAGCTAGGTCTGTGGACCTACACACACACACACACTCACACACTCACAAACACACACACATAAACCATCGCTGAATGTCAACTGTGTCCTGACTGTTTGCTCCAGGTTTATGGTGCCGCCGCAGCCGGTGTGTCTGGAGCGAGGCGTCACCTACACAATCCGCTTTGAGTTCAGACGCTATCAGGATGCCAACACGATCCTCAACGGAGCGGCCAACGCTTTACTCCTTGTGGACTCTGTGAGATGATTTTCTTTTCCCGGTTCCTACAAGCATCTGGCGCATGGAGAAATTGTAGTTTTCATTCAACACTCGGAGCACCTCTCTCCTTTTTCGTAAATCCCTGTTCTTTGCTCCAGATTGCCCTGATGCCACGCCCCTCCCTGGAGATGTTTAACGCAGGCGATCCAGCTTCCAACAACAGGAAGCAGACCTATGAGCGGTACCGCTGCCCCGAGGGGGCGAAGAGTGTGACCCGCCCGCTGATGAGTGACACCTGTGCCAAGCTAATCACCAGCATGTCGGCCATCATAAATGACGGGGCTCTCCGTGAGTGAAAAAAGGCTCATTAAAATGTCTTTTGCCTTGTTTGAATGACATCCATGATGTTTACAAAGCAGTATGCTGCAGGATTACGTGACCTTTACCCTGACCTCTGACCTCCCTGTGGAGGAAACGAAACATAGCTTCATTATTGGGATCAGTGAAGTTATTAATTTTATTTTTGACATGTGCAATTTGTTTATTGGTAAAGATTTCTTCAGAGGGGTTTCGAGTTATTGTTTCTGTAACCATTTACGTGTTCCTTGATGCTTTTCTCCTCTGCATGAGCATCAACCAGTGAACAGTCTCAGTCAAACCCACTACCTGCTCAGCACCAAACGGCAGACGGACACATTTAGCAACTAGCTGGTGAACATAGCGGAGCGTTTAGCGGCCAAAGAGCAAGATATTTCCTTCAGGAGTTGGTAGAGACCAAAACCAGAGCTAACAGAGAGAGGGAATACTGGACTTACATTCGCCAGGTGGCCAGAACACGACTCTAATTAAAAACTATGCACAATAGCTGCAGTAACATTATAGTTACTATTCCATTACACAAAACATCAAGCTCGAATTTTAAGCTGTCAATCGGTGCATACATAGTTGGGCGAACCCATAATCAATCCCGTAAATTAATTAATCACCTTTGTTTGTTCCTCTTGTTCCCAGAACTCAATGTGCAGGATGTTCCAACATGTTAGCGTTCAGTGACCTCATGCCTGTGCTTCTCTGCCCTCCCCCAGCTTGTAATTGCGATCCTCAGGGGTCCATCAGCTCCATGTGTGATGTCCGCGGGGGCCAGTGTCGCTGCAGGCCCAACGTGATCGGCCGACGCTGTGACCAGTGCGCTCCAGGAACTTATGGCTTTGGACCCGCGGGCTGCATAGGTGAGAAACTCGGGGCCTTTTTTTTTATTTTTCCTTGAAATCCAGAACTGTTTCTGGACGAGCTGATGTAATATAACAACATTTTCCCCATTATCACACCTGCCCAGTCTGTTTGGGTTTTCCCAACTAATGTTTAAACTTTCCCCGGAAGGGCTTTGTATGTGCCTTTGCTAAGGTACAGACAGTGTAATAGCTAATAAAGCAATTTCACTGGTAAACTTCAATCAAATCTCTTGGAGCTCACACACTACTGACAATATTGGCACTCAATATTGGTTTTATTCTTGTATTTTGTCCTCTTTACATATGAAAGTGACAAAGCTGAGCTTAGATATTCTACTGTAAACTTTATGTGCAGTGCCTTTGATTAATTATATGCTATGCTGCTGGCGCCCTCTACTGTCTCCTTGTACACAAGTCCAAAGCCCCTTTACGTATATTATTTATTACCCATCCCTCTTTTCTTTTTCTATCTTTGATTCCTTCTCTTTTCCACCTCCCTTCCTCCTATCATCCTCTCCTCCTTCCTGTATTCCCCTCCTTTATCCTTTTCCTCCCTCTGTCCAGCCTGCGGTTGCAGCTTGGAAGGCTCAGTGGCACGACTTTGTGACAAGTTCACTGGTCAGTGCCAGTGCCGTCCAGGAGCGTTTGGTCAGCGGTGCGACGGGTGCCAGGCGGGTCACTGGGGCTTCCCCAGCTGCCGACCCTGCCAGTGTAACGGACACGCCGATGAGTGCGACCAGAGGAGCGGAGCCTGCATCAACTGCAGGGACAACACTGGAGGGGACAAGTGTGACAGGTGACCAAGCTTCATGAGCTCAGGTTCAGTTTAAACAGAAAACATCATAGGGATATTGGGATAAAGAAAGGGATTTAAAGGCTTTGGAGACTAAAAATGTTGTTGTGTTCATCAGAAAACAAACTCCTCAGTTCTTACTTGCGTGGTCACTTCTACTTTGTCATTGCAAAGTTAGTAGGCACGTTGCTTAGTTAGTTCACAGGATTTTCTTTTACTAGGCACAAAAGAGCACGGCAGTATTATTTAATAACATTTTTAAATGTCTTGGGAACGCTTCTTGTGTTCTTGTGTTACTGTAGTTATAGAACAGCTGTAAATCAAGTGATTCTGTGTATTTTGTGACTGAAGACACTCTCCTTGCATATTCCCTGCTCAAGCTGAGTAGTGTCACCTTTTAACTGTGGCGTTTACCTGAGTAAACTCTTTTGTCATGTCTGTAGGTGTGCCAATGGTTACTATGGTAACCCAGTTTTGGGCATAGCGTCCAGTGGTCAGTGTCGTCCGTGCCCCTGCCCAGACGGGCCCAACAGTGGACGCCACTTTGCCGCATCTTGTTACCAGGACAACCGTAACAGACAAATTATCTGCAACTGTAACCAGGGTTACACAGGTAAACCGAAGATGATGCTTCCACTCTTGCTCCGCTTCTTCTGTCATTCCTGTTCCATCAGTCCCTGCTTTCTGCTTTGTTTCCCCTCTTCATCCTCAGCAAGTGATGCTGGTAAAATCATCGAGTGTCCACATTTGTGTGTGTCTCTGTAGTTACAATGAATTTAACATAGAAATGCATTGTAACTAAAGAGGATGATGAATCTTCTATAGGTCATAGGTAATATCTAACCTATGACCTTGTGAATACCTGCTGAACCTGTTGAACAGCATCACACTTGAACATTGTAGTGCTGCATCATCAGACTGTTCTTCATGCACTTTGGGTCAGGGTTTCAGTCTTAAATTATTACCACAAAACCTCTTCTCAATCAAATATATGAAGTGTAGTTGTGCCTGTGATGTGTTTTATCAAGCCAAAGGGCACCTCAGTGGATCACTTTTAAACTGAAAGATACCTTTGATATTAAAAAAGACAAGTTAAAAGTGACATTTCGATCTCACTTAGTTTTAGTGCATCAGTAGTCTAGTTTGTAGCAGACTGAAGTTTTGTTTAAGTAGAATCTGATATCACAGTATAAATAACCTGAGGGACTGAGGTGAACCTCGAAACAAGACAGCCATGCTAGCGGCTCTGTGAGCAGCTCTAATTAGCTAATAAGCACTAAACCCAAAGTGCACCTGAGGCTAATGGGTCATTCGTTTTCCAGGTATCTGGTCATAAACCAACTAGATTAGTTTGTAAAGGGATCACCAAAGTTATGACAATTCATTGAATGTCTGAAACCCAAAACGTCAACCTCATTGTGGCACTAGAGGAAAAGTCAGGGGATCACCAAAGTCAGTAGGCTTCATCCTCTGGGGACCGAAAACCGACGACCCGTCCCGTCAGCCTCAGCTGTGCTTTGTGTTTGGTGCTGATTAGCAAACGCTAGTATGCATGCATGTTAGCTGAGATGGTGAACATGGTAAACATCATATCTGCTATAACATCGGCGCATTTGCAGTTTTTTAGTCAACTCAGTTGTACAAACTAAAAATACGAGGTTCCTCAAGTCAACCCATTGCGCCAACGACTGAGGTCATATCCTCCTCCAGAGCCGTTCTGAAAAATGCTAGGAATAAAACTCCAATCTTCATGTGAGAAGGCAAAGGATATAACTCAAATCAGGTAAGAATGATGTTTCTCAGTGGGCACTGGTGAATAGTAACCTGTGTCATTTCCTTCCTCCCCTGTATTGCTGGCACAGGGATTGTTAAACGCTCCGGGGTGACCATTTTTAAGCGTGAGTAATGATGGTTGACCCCCCCCGTTCCCCTCCTCCTCCTCCTCCTCATCCCACCAACCCTCCACTGTGCCAATCCTACCCACGCATGGCTTCAGCACCCCTCCCATCGAAGGTGCTGTGCCACAGTGCACTCCTGCCCATGCGTGAGACCTGGCTCAAAGAATAATGTCAAAGCCTTTCAAAATGCTTTTCTGTGACTGCCTGTGTTTTATATGGCTCTAAAGGGACAAATAATTGTCCCTAAAAGATATTAAAATCATACTCTAAGTGGTTAAACTATTTCAAAACTAGATTTGAACCAGGTCTGAGTGAATGTTCCCAACAAAGGACCTGACCCAGAATCATTATTTTTGAGTGATCGTGTAAAAAAAGTATGGTTTTCTACTTAGAAAATATACCCTTCAAAGTAAAAAGGGATTCATTTTGTGGAAGGGTAATATGGGTACAGGTTTGTACACAGGTGTTGGTAGATTCTGAGTCTGGGTCAGCGTCTGTCTCTTGTGTTTGAACTAGGTTTGACTGGTCGTCTTTGTTTGTGAATGAATGAGCAGTCAGTTCCCTGGGATAAACAGTTGCACTGATACAACAATATAGCCATACAGCCTGTATAAGTACACTGATGTCACTTTATTATTATTTTTTTTTTACCAGCCTGGCTTTTCAAATGAAGCACAATTGAGCACACTGAAAGCTATACACTGTATGTCCACTATATCTTCATAAGCGGTGTGTAAGCTTAAGCAGGACAGGTTCTGGCTTTCTGCACAGGAAAAGAGGCGTAGCTGGCCTGAAAAACTGTAGCTGGTTGCATTTTGCTTTCTACCCGACTCTCCCTCCTTTCTACTTCGTCCTGCCCCCTCTCTCTTTCATTCCTGACCTTCATGCAACTTTCCCTTTCTCTATTTCATCTCCATCTAATCATCCCTGAACGTCAGCGTTTACTCCGCCAGCACAGCCCTACTCTTTACCTCTCATCCACCTTCTCATTCCTTTTTTCTCCCATTTCCTTCTGTTCTCCCTTTCCTGCTAGACTCAAATATGCCAAATAAGTAAATCTTATCTTAGAGAAGGGATCTAAAGGGACAGCAAATTAGTGAGGGAAACTAATGGTTCACTGGCAAAAGAATCCAGTACTCTGCCTGGCTATTATATCTGTATGGTACAGGATATAGAGGTAATTGATGGTAAAGATGCAGCCAAACATAATACACAGCACAGTTTGAGATACTGTTGTGCAAACCAGGGTATGTCTTCAGTGGTTACACCTGTCTCTGTGGAGTTTCTTGAAGCGGACTGAGACATCGTGCAAAAATCACAGAATGTGAATGACTGCTGACTAATTTCATAGTCTCTTTATGTAGTCAACGAGTGCAGTAATGTGTTGCATAAATCTACTGAAGAAGGGTGTGATGACAAAGACACTTAACTAATGAGAGCTGGTTAACCCAACCCCACTGAGTGATGATAAGTAACAAAAACTGATTCTAGTAACATACTGTATTAATATAAGAATGTTAAGAATGTCTTAGGCTAACATGTTTCTTTCAATGGAAGTATCCACTTGAAAGCACTTTAGTCCCAAGATTAAAAACCAAGATTACCTGTTGATTGTTGTTGAAGAAAAAACGTGTACTGAAGAGATGCTCCTCAATAAAGAATCACTAATATGGATTTATTACAAACACAGATCTGTCGACAGAGAAGCATTGGGGCAGCATGTACGCATGGGCACAGCCAACATAGTACTAAATAGTAGTTTAAATCCAAAATGGTACACTTCTTGTAGCAGAACGCTGGGTGGCGGTTTACAGGTTACACCAGTTACTTCTGGGACACTTCAGTTAGGAACTGAAGTCAGTCAGTCTAGTGCCCCAAAACAACATAATCATGGGGCCTGAGGCCTGCTCTGTGAAACCGAACTTTAGTCAAAGTGTTCTCAATTGTATTACACCCATAAAACTATTCAGAGGAATTAAAATATCTCCATCAATTGTAATGCTGTAAATTCACCAGTGTCATTAAAACACCCTAAAAACAGCTTGGGAAATCTTGTAGGGCGCAATTTCTTTCATTTAAAATAAAAGGTGCGGTTATGCAGTGATCAGATCTCCTCGCTCCACTCCTTCCTTGTTGTAACTCGTGTTCTCTTTCCTTTTTCTCCCAATTCAGGTGCCCGATGTGAGGAATGTGCCCCGGGTTATTATGGCAACCCCTCTCAGCCCGGAGGGCGCTGCCAGCCGTGCCAGTGCCACAACAACATAGACATGTCCGACATGGACGCTTGCGACAGGCAGACTGGAGAGTGCAGGAAATGCCTTTACAACACTGAGGGCACCAACTGTGGCATCTGCAAGAGCGGCTATTTCGGGGACGCTTCCCGGCGCAACTGCAGGAGTGAGTGACATGTTAATTGAAAAAAGTTTAGCATTGATTGGCATGTTAATTTTATAAAAATGTCTCTTTGCCCTTCAGAGTGCACATGTAACTTCCTGGGTACTGACCACAGCCAGTGTATGGAGCGTGAGGACTGTGTGTGCCAGCGTGCCACAGGGCAGTGCCAGTGTCTACCAAATGTCATCGGTCTGACATGTGACCACTGCGCCCCCAACCACTGGAACCTGGCCAGCGGGAGGGGCTGTGAACCCTGCGGCTGTGAGCCCAACAACTCAGTCACCTCCTCATGTAACGAGGTAGGAAACACTTGGACCCGAACACATTCAAATAAGCACATAAATACATTCGCGTTCATTCACCTTGACAGAAACAAGAGAAATTGATGGGTCATGCTTCCATTTCTCCCTGTCGTGCAGTTCAGCGGGCAGTGTCAGTGTCGTGACGGCTTTGGAGGGAAGACCTGCACAGACTGTCAGGAGAACTACTGGGGAGACCCCAGGACACAGTGCCGAGGTCAGAAACATAAAGGCATAGTGCAAGCTCTTGGTTCTAGTTGTTATGAACATGATGAAGAGACCAAAGGCTTACATAAATGCAAAAGTAAAGTGCTCAAGGGCTTCATAGCTGCACATTGCACAGTAGACAGTACATCTACGGACAAAAAGTATTTTACCAATGAGAATGACTTAGCACATCGAGTTCAGCAGACCCTCGTCCTGAACACGCATGAGTATTTGAGAAAGACCAAAAATAATGTTGACTGCCATGGCTAACACTAAAGCTGGATTCCCAGCCAGGCAAAGCGGGTATCAAGGTTCAATGTGTGGCAATTGGTTTGTGGTAAATTGATTAACTGATAATTGTTTTTGGCAATACTGCATGCGCAGCTAAAGCACAATAAATGTATGCACAACTAATTAGAAGTTCTCAGACGCCATGTCTCTATCGTCATAACATTATCTTCATCTTCACTGATGTTTCTTTTTGCTGATTAGACACACACACACACACACACAGACACACACACACACACACACCCCTGCTCTGGACGTACATGAACAAAGATGCGCTCAATCAAGTTAATAAGTAGACTTAAACACTTAAACCCAGTGCACATAGTAACACAATGGAGGGTTACATGTGAATAACTGCATTCCTTTATGATGAGCTACACTTTGTTACAATATGCATTTTATTAGTAGTAGTAGTAGTAGTAGTAATATTTTATTTCGGCCACATGAAAAAATAAAATAGATATATTAGAGTCCTATATTAGAATCCTGAATGTGTCAAATAGGATAGCTCATTTCCGAACAGTAACACAAAGAGCCAGGGTGAGGCCTTACAACAGCATAATCATTAACAAACTCTTATTTGCAGTTAACTTAGATGTGTAAACTGTTGGATTTTCTCATTATAAACTAGGTCCCGTTGTTCACTGCACACTCCCTCCTTGTCCACCTCTCCCCCTCCAGCTTGTGACTGTGACCGGCGTGGCATTGAGACCTCTCAGTGCAACCGGGTGACCGGCCACTGCGTTTGCCAGCAGGGGGTGTCAGGGGTCCGCTGTGACCAATGTGCCAGGGGCTTCTCTGGCCAGTTCCCCAACTGTCAGCCCTGTCACCAGTGCTTCGGGGACTGGGATCGCATTGTGCAGGTGCAGTTTAGTGCAAAAGGGGGGGGTCTAATGGGGGTCAGAAAAAGCCAAATGTGAAATATTAAATAACTGATTGATTAGGAGTTAACCATTATCTTTCTCTTCATAATTTTGTCTCATTACCAGGACCTGGCGGTGCGTACCAAGGCTCTGGCAGAGCGTGCCCACGAGATTCAGACCACTGGGCTTACTGGGGCCTATGAGAAGGCCTTCAAGGACCTGGAGGACAAACTGGCACATGCTCAGGGCATCGTTAATGCACGCAATGCCACCGCTGCAGCCGTCGCTACCCTAATGGAGCTGATTGAAGAGCTTAGGTACAGCCGTTACATTGCATTTTAAGAGTTTCCCCACGCGAAACTGTCCATCTAATGTTTGGAGTCAAGAGAAACCTCTTCTCTCCATGAGCAGACTTCTTCAATTTGTCCAAGAAAATAAATTTTAAATCATATCAGGATTACAAATTCCATCCCCCAACAACGTCTTATTTTGCCCTGCAGAGAGCAGATCAGTAAGACCACTGACACCCTGAACCATCTGGAAGGAGACCTAACCGTTGTCCAGGACAGCAACTCGGAGGCAAGCAAGGAGCTGAGCGCTCTGGAGAGAGAGGCTAAAGAACTAAACCTCACTTCAGAGCAGCTACACCGCCAACTGGATATCCTAAAAAACTCCAACTTCCTAGGTGAGAAAAAGAGATTCAACCATTTACACTCTTACCTCAAACTTTCTACAGCTGTCAGCATAACATTAACTGACCACACTCTTGGTTCCTTATCCTTTTTCTGATCAAGTTCCCTCGCGTGCAGCACCATTATTCCTAATCCTCTTCCTCTTTTCATCACCGAGTCAAGAATTTGTAGTCCTTAATAGTCCTCAAATTGACTCCAGCATCAGTTCGATTAATCTGAAGTGAAAATGTAAATGATTTCTTTAGGAGCATACGACAGCATTCGTAGCTCCTACAACAAGTCCCGTGATGCGGAGCGGCGTGCCAATGAATCAACAACCACCAGGCCCAGCACAGTCAGCCAGTCTGCAGACACTCGCCGGCGCACCGAGCGCCTCATCGCCTCCAAGAAGGACGACTTCAACCGTAAAAATGCTGCAAACAAGCGTTCGCTTGGAGACCTCAGCACCAGAGCACAGGGCCTGGACATAAAGAAGATCAATGAAAAGGTTTGGTCACATTCTTTATTACTTGAGGAAGCTGTTAGGAGCACTGATATAGTTTGATAGCATGTCATGTATACAGTTATACAGAGACAGAGAGAAGTTTCTACAGAGGCAGTGAAAATTGAGAAGAAATGGTTTCAATTTTTTCAGGCATGGTGGTAAACTGCATAACAGATTAAAATGTTGTAATTCCTTTTTATGCGTTGAAGGGAAAACACAGTATCAACGAAAAAGGTCCTCTTTTATCTTGTTCGCTAGTTTGTTTAAGGTAATAAACTTTATGTTGTATTATTTATGGTCCATAGTTCATAGAGATTAAATGTATATGTCTTTTGCTTTGTGTCTGTCTATCTGTCTACTGTTTATATTGAAATCAATCTGCAAATAATACATTTAAATATATACGATT
Organism: Coreoperca whiteheadi; assembly: GCA_011952105.1. Lineage (NCBI taxonomy): Eukaryota > Metazoa > Chordata > Actinopteri > Centrarchiformes > Sinipercidae > Coreoperca > Coreoperca whiteheadi. Next base: position 2,804,538 of record CM022479.1, read on the forward strand.
TAAAGATAGCTTCCTAACCACACCGAATAACATGAATTCCACTACAATCAAATGCTAAGCTGGCAGTTACAGATACTCGACTAAGCTAGTTCTGTTAGCTTAAGCGGGTGTTTAGCTGGGGGGGTGTTTTCCATCATGACGGAATTTAGCTACTGCTTCATTTTGCTGTGTGGAATAAGAAAATGTTTTTTATCAAATAGATATTTTTCTATTACAGGCAACAGCTTAGGAAATGTTGTTTAGCTTTAGCTTAGGCTAGCCACAGGCTATCTCACTTGCTAGTTTTATCTTGATATAGCTCTCTTGCTTTAGCTTTATTGTCTCTCTGTGACAAGTTTACATGCTTTTTTCATGTACATTATCAATTTTATATGATAATATTGTTTGCAAATGTGTTGCGTTTTGGCTTTGTAGGACAGCGGAGTGGAGTGTCTCAGTCCGGCACCTACACCCGATCATTTCCAAACAAATACAAGTACATGTTCACCTGTCCCGACAGGTTTGCGGCGCCCCAGGTGATGCTCCCTGTGCGGAAAGCCCCTGTGGGGGTGCGGGTTGCCGTGACGATGATGGGAACCGCCACTGTGGAGGCCTAAACTGTAACGGCGCTGTAGCAGTAGCTGACGGTGCCCTGGAGAGAGCCAAACATGCAGAGAAGGAGTTGAACAAAGCTATGGGAGAGGTGGAGGGACTCTTTACCAAGGTATGGAGACCTATAGTTGCTGTACTTTTCAGTTGTTTCAAATGTATAGCATCACGTGTGCTGCTAGGCTAGACTAGATGTTGATGACAATGTTTATTCCTTGCCACTGTGTGGAAATCTCCCTGTATATGGTTTTATACTAATTCACATCCATAGTTTTTCACATTCATTTTGTGCTCCAGAGTATATCAAAGACTTATCCTCTCAGAATGGAGTGAGGGCTTAGACCTTACAGTACACTCCTTTCCTTACAGTCAGCCTGTGGGTTTTGATTTAGCAGTGCAGCTGCATTCTGGGACATATGTGCACATAGACAAAACAGATTTGAGTGAAAATGGGCTAAAACTAAAAAACCCAAACTGGAAGACTTTATCACGTAAAGAGTTCTTGGAAAATGCTGTTAGGCAAACGAAGGTGTAGAGTACAGTAGTGGTAAAGACAGCAGCTATGGCGAGTACGTTGTATCTGTCAGCCTTTTGTGTCCTCTATAAGCATTTCTGCCTTTCATGCAGGTGGCAGAGGCCAAGACCAAGGCAGAGGAGGCCAAGGGTAAAGCCCAAGCAGCTTTGGACAAAGCCACCGCCACCAAGAACAAAGTGGAGCGCTCCAACAATGACCTGAGAGACCTCATCAAACAAATCAGGGACTTTCTTACTCGTGAGTCAAACGGCACGTCTGCTGGGTTTATACATTATGATATCTTTTACATGTACATTTACCAAGAACACGTAGAATAGTCCTGTTGCCTCTTAATCCACCCTCCTATGTCAACCCTGCCACTTCTCATGTGTTCCTCTCAGAGGAAGGAGCAGACCCAGACAGCATTGAGGCAGTGGCGAACCGTGTGTTGGAGCTCTCCATCCCTGCTTCGCCCCACCAGATCAGACATCTTGCTGATGAAATCAAGGAACGGGTTCGCAGCCTTTCGAATGTGGACGCCATCCTGGAACAGACGAAGGAAGATGTCCGCAAAGCAGAGCAACTGCTGCTGGATGCCAAGAGGGCAAGGTAGTCCGAATAGAGTCAGACTTGAAACAGATGTATTGGTATAGAATTATTTGTACTAGCAAAGCGCATTCCATATTTATTCATCCTCTCTAAAACCATCGACTAACACTGAGTTGTTGTTAAGGCATCGTGCTGAGGGGGTGAAGACCACAGCAGAGACAGTGAAACAGGCCCTGGTGGATGCAAAGACTGCCCAGACATCAGCAGAAAAGGCCATAGCGAGAGCCAAAGCTGACATTGGGGAGACTGAGGCCCGACTGGCACAGGTAACCAACCAAAAAAAAAAAAAACCCACGAGAAAAAAAACACTGTTAGCCAAAATAGTGGTTAAGTGAGTAATGAGTAAGATATTTACTGCCCCATAGTACAAATAACCATATCTGCACGGGTTGTTTATCAATGCCAGTCACTTAATGATTGGCCGGGCGCTAAGATTTATGGCTTAGATTTAAAGTTGGATCATTGTTGCAACACATTTTGTTCACCAGCCCAAGAGTTTTATTTAGTTATATACATGTTATCCCTTCACTAGATGTATTAGATGAATCATTCTAATTAAATAGGTAATCTATTGTGAAAACATGACATTAATGCTGCTATCATCGAATGACTACGTGTAATGTGTAATGTAGTGACTTGCTGTGAGAAACCCACAGAGAATTATCACCCAACTCCTCTCAGCTCTACCGAGCATTGTAGCATCTTTGTGCTCATTGTTTTTGTTTCACGGCCCGCAACTTTACGTTACTGATTTGCTTCAGGTGTTGGTGGCGATTAAAGCAGAGCTTAAAGGAGAGTGAATATTGGACTTACATTCATCAAGTGGCCAGAAATACGACTCCAAATGAATACTTAAGTTTCTCCATACCTATCAACTTTTGTCAGTGTTTTTTCCCCCACTATCCCCAAGTGGCTCTAAACTCTTAATTGTTAATGGAGGTTTAAAATACATAATTTAAAGGTTGATGAAAATCATAGATGACTCAATGCCCTGTTAAAGGTGTTCAGTGTGGATTTAAAACACACACATACAGGCATTTACATGAACGTCCAGGACTCAATTTTGAGAAATCACACCCTAGCATATAATGAAAACCTAAAGCTTCATCCAACGCACATTGTAATATAATTTTCAAGGGATCAGAATTCACTTTGCTTGGGCATGCTCTCCTCAGATTGAGTCGGAGACATCCAACAGTGAGAAGAACCTAAATGATGCCATGGACCGCCTGGGCACACTGGGACAGGAGATCAATGCCCTGAAGACCAAACGGGCCAACAACAGCATGGCAGCAGCTCGAGCCGAAGAGACAGCCACCATGGCACGAGACAAGGCGAACGAAGCCAAGCAGGTGTGGTGTGCGTCTCTGTGTGTGTGCACTTTGCCTGATTGAACAGCGTACACAGCTGTTTTAGAAAAACCTCTCTCCTGTCTTGATGCTCAGATTCTCGACGGCCAGCTGACAGATAAATACCACGAGGTGCAGCAGCGGGTTGACACAAAGGCCAAGGCTGTGAAGGATGCCAAGAAAAGGGCAGAGAGCCTCAGAGATGAAGCAAAGGAACTACTGAAAGATGCCCAGAACAAGCTCCAGAGACTAGCAGGTGCTTTTCAATATATGTGTGTGTGTTTGTGTGTGTGTGTGTGTGTGTAGACAAAGAGATAGACAGGGTTTATGTGTTTGCATTTGTTTGGTTTTATCATTTGAAAGAAAAGAGTGTGGAGTGCTAAGAATATGTTGCAGATTTATGAAAATGATATTTTACTATTCACATTGCCATATGCTATTTAGATGCAAGCTTTAATGAACAATCATGAGACAGAGAAGATACTGACAGGAGGTCAACTGCTAATTGGATCGTTGAATAGTTTCAAGTTCAGACTCCAAAATTAGGCATTGAAACTTTATTTGTATTTGCACTTTCATGCAGGTTATTGCAAATCAAAGCACTCTACAGGTGACTGACAAGCTGATAATGACACAGTACGCATATAAACTTGTGGAGATGCACACAAAAAATGCAAATGACAAAAGGGAAATAATAAAACCAATAAAATAGATACAATACATTTTAAAAAGTACAATAGATAAACGTAACACAGGAACACTGTAAAATAACTTTCTTGCCTGGCCTTACTGGTTCATACATTGCAAGCATGTCAAACAAATAGGCCGGGGCATGACCTGTGAGATTGTCAGGCAACCAGTAGAGACTCTAGGAGGGTAGCTTCATAGGGACCACACAGACTAGTGTGGTATTGATCTGCTCATCTCACTCTCACCAAGGAATTTCCATAAAAAGAAAACGAAAGCAAATAAGCATATTGGCGTATTCCCTTAAAGCTCAAATCTGAGTCAAACATGACACAGAAGTTTCTTGCCTGTTGGTTTGGCATAAGCCCTAGAGAATTTATTTTTGTGACTAGTTTCACTCTCTGAGCCTTAGAACCTATAACTAATATTTAGGTTTTATCCTGGGGGAGCTGTGAAGAGTTTTGTGACATCCACAAATAACTAAAATACATTTAAAAATAAAAAGCTGTGTTATCAACAGAGCTATGGAATGAGATGCCGTGTCTCATGAGGACACCACCTCAGATATATAGATTAAAATGTAGAGGCCCTAAAATCCATCCATGAGGAACTCCACAAGTATTTTACAGTGTTTTGAGTAATGACAAAGAAGTCTTGGCCGGAGAGGTAGCAGGGCAGTAAAAGGTTCCAGACGGACCAACGTGTTTCCTATGTCTATTTTTTTTATTTGGGGATCAACTGCATGATAATCAGCACCCAAATCAAGAAAAAAGACTCAAGAATGACTTGCAGTAGCACCAAATGTGGAAATTCCTGTTTCCCACAGAGTTGGAGAAAAACTATGAGGAGAACCAGAGGAGATTGGAGGGGAAAGCTCGTCAGCTGGACGGCTTGGAGGACAAGATGAAAGCCATCCTCAATGACATCAACAAACAGATCCAGATCTACAACACATGCCAGTAACTCACTACTCCATGTCCTCCAGACACAGTAACTGCACAACAGACTTTGAAGAAAACAATGAAAGAAGACGGCTGGGTTGGTTATGTTATCACTCTGCAAGTTAATTTGCATATTTTGTGTGTAAACTGTCTTTTATGTAAGTATTTAAAAACGTTGCTGTCGTATTTAGATACGTGTAAACATACCCATGACTTAACATGTAACGGTTGTCTGATATCACATCACATATTGTATTTTAATTCTAATTTGTGCACATTAGTTTTTAGAACAGTCAATAATACACATATTTGGGTGAAAATAATGCATTGCAAACAATCTTTACTTTAACCATTTATTGTTGGGTTTTTTTTACTTACTAGTAAGTGTTGCACAATCAGCAGGTCAATATCATTGACCCCCATTTTTCTATGTACAGTATATTCTGAGCTGTGCAAGTGGACTTCATTTAAACTGCAGTGGACAGTGTCTTCTTTCAGTATGAAACACAACAACTTTGGGGTGCATGAGTACATAACAACAGAATGAAAATGTGTTCAAATCTTAACTGTTTTATTGGGGGGTCCGGTTAAGAGTAGTAAAAAAGTTATGATGAGGCTTTAATTATTTTCAGATAAGCCAAAACTAATACAGAGATGAGGGTATAGTCACTAGACCCTTGTCCCTGTGTAGTTTTAAGGAAATATCTTTTCAGTAGAATATAGAGATGAACATGTTTTTGTATTCATATGGATTTTAAATTTAGGATTTTCAGATAAGTACCAACTGCGATGCTAGGAATCAATTTTTTTGTATTATGTGTATTTTGTATTATGCCTTTATACAAATGACAGGGAAAGAAATGATAAATGATATGAGCAATTTTATGTGAAAATAAAATCAACTGTGACTCTGCTAAGCCAAAATATATAACCAGCCCCAAACCCACCTCTGCCTGGAGTAGGAGGATGGCTGTACAATAATACTGCAGCGTGTGCTAGCTGCAAGGCTCTAGTGATGCTATTAACAGTCGGTCTATCAGTTTGTATGTGGGTGAACTTTGGTCCAGAGTGAAATATCTGTTGGATAGAGCTGATGAAACAAGAAAACATTATGGTCTAGCTGAGCCTGAGAAGCCTGAGTCTGACATGTTCTAGAATCTAAGTGGTCACTGTACAGAGAATAAACCCTATTTGATTTAGATTACAAAATTACAAAACGTAAAGGACTAGTTAGTCATTTTGAGAAATTGGCTTATTTGCTTTCTTACCAAGTAAGATGATGAGATTGATACCACACTGTAGGATAAGATGGTTAGCTTAGCTTAGCATAAAGACTGGAATCAGGGGGAAACAGTTAGCCTGGCTCTGTTGAAAGCCTAAAACCACCAGCACGTCTAAAGGTCAGTAATTACCATTTTATATCTCTGACTTCCTGGAGTGTTGTTGTCATTGCAAAGTTGCCAGGCAGCTGCCAGGCAGGAGACTCCAGCAAGTCACCGCTCCTGGCCAAGAAATAGTCAACTCCCCGCAAAACCACAACTTATCATTTTTACACTTCATTTTGTTGTACGAATTAAACAAGCAAAGATATAACGTGTTGATTTGTGAACTTTAAACGTGCTGGTAGGTGGACTTTTTTAGATTTAGACGGAGCCAGGCTAACTTTTTCCCCCGTTTCCAGTCTTTATGCTAAGCTAAGCTAACTGTCTCCTGTGACAGACAGATAAGAGTGGTATTGATCTTCTCATTGAACGCTTGGCAAGAAAGCGAATAAGTTTAATTACCAAAACAGGATTAATATTTATGAATGCCAAACCTATGATGCACAGATTGTGAATGTTTGCTTATCAAATGTACTGTGTTGGAATATGTAAGACCTGCAGTAATCGATGCCTAACTGAAGTGACGTAGTATTCTACAGTATGTCCAGTGTTTAATTGTGCCTTATGATATGCTAGTGTCTTGAACATTTCCTCATGTACTATTTCCCTGACAATTTGTGTTTTAGGAACCATAACAAACCAGAAAACACATATTTCCCTCAGAACAACTATCAACTGGCAGCCACATGAGTTTGATAACTAATTGCCAAAGCAAAAATACAAGCAAAAAAGAAGCTTGTGTAAAGTTGAGTTGTGTATAGTTTTGTGAATAAAGGTCGGATAACTAAACATTTCTCTAAGTCAAAGTTCTTTGAGCATCTTTATCAGGAGTCAGTTAGAAATCAGAGGACACATTTTGTTCATACGAAAAGCCTCCATGGCTTGATACTGTCCCATTTTCTAACCTTGCTGTCTTGTGGCCTGAATGGGCATGTGTTCACACCAGGGCCTGCATGGGTGTAAGATGTCCCATTGCTATTTCTGTACATTGCAAGGGTGCCATTGAGCGCTGTCAGGAGTCCTTGGTGTGCCCTTTGACAAAGTCTGCATCTTTGCAGACTTTGCAGTCTCTTACCCAAAACCTCCCAGCAATGTCTGATCATTGCGAATGCCAGTATATGCAGTATACTGCCAAGATGACAGGAGAGAACAGGGCCAACCCTAGCCCTGTGACACAGAGTTGGCATAGGGGAAAGGCCAATTCAAAGAGAAAGAAAAAGTGAAGGCGCTACATTAGAATTAAGGGAGATCAGAAAGGTATTATACTTGTAATAGTTCCTTTGGCTGTATAGTTTTTGGCTACAAAATATTGTTGTCTTGTTAAATTAGTCATTGTTCTGATGATGTTTGGAAGTTCAGTTTATTTCACTTGTAATTTTAGAATAATAAAATTTAACTCAATTTATCAAGTTACCATTTCAACATCTCAGTGGTTAGGGTAATGATGACAAACCTTCTCTGTGTACTTGAACAGTCTCCACCTTCAATAATTCGTTATTTTGTGAGCAAGTAAACACTAATGAGGCCAGGGATAAAGTTCAAACATAAATAAACAATTACAAACAATGTTTAACGGTATCCATCAGACACAGGAGTTAGGTTATGAAAAGGAACAACAACATCATGGAACACCAAGGGTCTGCATCATCACCGTCAACATCATTTTAGTGCAGACTCAGAGGATGACTCAGGGCCCAGGGTGCCATTTGGGACAAGGTCCCTGTCTAAAAATAGTAGGGCTTCTTGATGTATTATGGCCATGTCCCTGTCAGACCCCTCCTCTACCGATACAAAACATATCTGGGAATATAGGCCCATATATCATATCATAGTTGACATCCAGAAACCAACCAGTATCCATCCATATGCTTGAATACTATGCTTGTGATAATTGAAACAAGAAATGTATTGACAAATATGCACAATATAAAGTGAGACATTGAAGGTGTTATATTTGATTTTGACAGATGGCCCCCTCATCAAGACAAGGCCTCAAGATTGGGCAAAAACGCAGGAGCCACTTAATTTAGGTTCCATGCCCGGAGAATGTGCCTTCCTCCCTTGCTCATAATCTAATCTTGGTAAATAGGCAAAAGATCAAATAATGCATACTGAAGAGTACTGTGTGTGTGTGTGTGTGTGTGTGTGAGAGAGAGAGTGGGAGAGGTAAAGGAAGAGCGACAGATCACGTGAGCGCGCCAGCCGGAAAGTGGCCTGTGCGCGCACTCATTTCAGGTTTGGCCCAATCAACCATAATTTGGCCGGGCAGCAGTGTATTTGGTCCCAAACAAAGTAGGACTTACGCCGCAGAGGCCGAATGACCCCAACCGACTGAGGCGTTTCTCGTTTGTTTGAATCTCTGAAATAACTAGTTTGCAGTCACCAGAAATGGGTCCCGGATAAGTGAAAGAATATTCCAGAAACACCGTGGACTACGGGGTTTCGAGTGCGAGCAGGAGCGCAGCGGCCCGCGGCCGTGAAGGAGCTTAGCAGCCGGGAGAAGCAGAAGGAGTCGCCGGCCATTGTGTGTTAGGAGCGGAATTCAATTCTCGCCAAATTGAAGCCCCGTAAGTCCCCATTTTTAATGTCAATATTAATTTGGCATTTTATCACAGCTCGGCGCCAGGTGTCACGAGATGTCATGCTGTGTAAAGTCGGTAGCCATATCAACCCTTTCGTGTCAGCTAGCGTTAGCTTTATATGGCTAGTGGCATTAGCTTCTCGAGGACTGTTGGAGCGTTTTATTGTGCGACCTGTCCTGCGCTCCGCTGGAAGACACCGCTTGGAGATCAGGTGTAACGTTAGTGATCATACTGACAAACGAGCTATATAATTCCGTCTGGCATTGTGCCGTAGTAACGTTGTTGGTCATTTCCAGTCAGTAAAACCAAGACATTTAACGTTAATCTAGATGCATAATATAGTATAACGTTAACCCCAATCTGCCGTCCAATAATTGCATTGTCCCACTCTCCCCAACATGTTACAAGTAACGTTACATTGAAGTTTTAATGTTGTTGACTAAATATTATTTGTTAATCCCAATAACTGGGTTGCCAAAAAAAATCAAATCTCGGGAATGTGAGGATAATGTGTATGCCGTCTATCGAGGGACACATGACAGCCCGAAACACGTTGTGCCTTAAAATAAACGAACCTCTGCAGTCGGCTGGCTAACTCACCAGTTGCCAAGCTAACGTTACCAACTCTGGGGCCGGGAAGCTGCATAGTTACGCTTGCTAGCTAGCTAGCTTAATGAACACCTCCCGTGGTTTTAGTAAATGTGCTGTACTTAACGCCGAATAAAATGGCTGAATTAGCTGTTGTCCTTTTGTTTGTCAGTTGCCTGTCCAAGCTAGCGACTTGCTGTTGCTATGCTAAGGAAACGAGACGAGGCTCAACGTCGGTCTGTGTCGGCTAACGTTACATGTACAGCTGGGCTTTCTTCTGTAAGACATAATGTCCATGTGTCGTTCAGCATTGTTGTTCTATGAAACCTCCGTTTTTAAGCTGTGAACTACTTTTTCTCTCTCCCTATGTGTGTATTGTACACACATAGCAAAGGTAGATTGTAATGATTACCCGAGTCGTTTGACTTTACTTCTGTTATACCTTTTGCTCATAGCACACATTGATGCCAAACAGTTATGAAGATCACTATTGGTTTCTCCTCTCGATTATGAAATTACTTTCTGCCCTCTGTCTCAGGTCCCCGTCCCTTACCAGCCTTCCTGATTCTGTTCTGGGAGAGTTCAGACAAGTATCATCGCCAAAATAGCCGGGCCAGGCAGGAAGAGGCACACCTCAGATCCAGACCCCAGCAGCGGTAGTGATTCCGGCGACGGGCGGCCTGTAAGCGCCAAGTGCCTGAAGATGGCCAGCAGCGGTGTGGCTGGTAGCGAGACAGTGGGCCGTCGCGGTGGGGCTCAGCAGAGAGGAGGCAGCGGTAGAGAGAACAGCTCAGACCTGTCCTCCAGTACAAGTAAGAAGAAGCAGAAGGACAGGGCCAACCAGGAGAGCAGAGAGGCCAAGAGGGCAGCCGCCGCAGCAGCCGACGGGGTTATTGCTGAGGTCAAGAAAGGTAAGCGTTGCCTGTGTTGTGCAACTAATAAAACATTTCAAAAAATTTAAATGGAGTAACCCATTATAACCACACTGCTATACGGATGTTGGAGTATATTATAATCTAAATATATATTGTGCTAATATGGGAGGGCATTTCAGTTATTACATTCGCATTATGTGGCAGTGTATTGACCTGTTTGACCATTGTAGAACATCTGTTATCTGAGAAGCTGAATGTATTTTGTTGTAAACTGAAAATCTAAAAGGTATCTGAGATTTCCAAAACCTAGAAAGAGAACCATCATTATATTGAAGGTACTCTGTGAAGTTTCTTGTAAACAAAGTTATGTGTACATTCGCTGTTTCTCACCAAAACTTATTGTACCTGTCCTTGAAAGTATTGAATGCGTTTCTTTTCTCATAAAACATTTGCCCAACTGACTTTTGAATATTGCTTCCTTGCCTTTTGTTGGTGCATTGCTGCTCTTCTTTATATGTCACCGCCACCGACTGTTGATCAGAGGATTATCGTGAACCTGACGGCAGGATAGTGTATTTCGTTGCCCGTGTGCGTCCTTGTACGCGTGCAAAATATAAAGTGGTCAGCCTCCACAGGATCTACGCCAACAAAGGCCAGGAAGAAATAGACTCTATGCTAGCAAACATGGACGCAAACAATGCACGATTTAAAAAAAGAAATCGGCTTTGCAAACGTTTCTAAGACCTCAAGGATACATGATGCGTTTTGGTGAGAAACACTGAATGCAAACATAACTTTTTTTGTTAGTTTTTACAAGAAAGGGCTTTTTTTTTTCTTAAAGAAAGCTTTTTAAACAACGCCATTTGGTCGTTAAACAGCAACTGCTAGTACTACTTGCCTGCTTGCTGAATAAGATAAGATTTACTGCTGTAATACCTTGCCATATTTGCATAGTAAACAAAGCATAGTCACATTAGGTTTTGTGAATACATTATACAGGCGTAGTGTTTTAAAAAAAAAAAAAATTAAATAAATGAAGATGTTGTACATGCTCAGGATTTATTCTCACCACTATTGTGCTTTTACTTTGTGGTATGTGATTGTGACCTGAATATCTGGGGCTTTTGGAGTGTTGGTCGTACAAAACATTCTTGAAGACCTCATTTTGGTCTTTAGAGAAATGTGATGGGCATTCTTTTTTTTTTTTTTACATTTTATAGACCCAACTGACCAAGGAAATAATAATCAATGATAAATGAATAAAATAGTTGTTAGTGGAAGAACTATATTGAAATCTGATAATAGTGTGGACAAAACGAAGTAGATCACAAAAAAACTTGCTACTGGTATAAATGCTAGGCCTATAATTTGGCATCATTATCAGGAAAACACATTTAGGGCGTTTTCACACCTACCTTGTTTGCTCCGGACTTTCGGACCTTTCAGTTTGGTCCGAATCAAAATTACAGGTGTGAAACCTCCCTCGGACACTGGACCCGAACAAATAGGTGAAATTTGGTCCGACGAAAAGCGGTAGTCTCGGTCCGGATCCAACTTAGCAAAGGTTCGGTTCGTTGCTAGTGTGAAAGCATCTTCTGTATGGTTCGGACTGTCAGACCATTTACAGGAAGTTCCCGTGTACCCCAAACAACAGAAGAAGACAGAACTACCAGACCTCTCACAGGAGATCGCAGGAAAAATGAGCCGTGGTAGCACACTGGTAGAGGAGGAGACGAGGTTTTTAATTGAAATATTGTTTGAAGACAGAATAAGAAGTCAAAAATTCAGGATTGCTTGCAGTCTTCTCCTCGGCGCCGATAAAATGTTCACACAACGAGGACGTTCATTCAGTCAGACGCACGGCCGCTAACAAACCAATCAGTGTTAAGATGCAGCCCACGTAACTGATGACGACAGGACGCAAGTACGTCACTTAGTTCTTTAGTGCGCTCGCATAATTGCAGTGTGAAACTGCACCCAAACTGACCCGAATGTATCAAATGCATCAAAACATGAACTTTGGTGTGGTCTTTGAGGTGTGAAAACGCCCTTAGATGGAGATCAGTTTCTGGGTATGTTGTGGCTGCACAGTGCCAACCTTACATTCTGTTGTTCATTAAAACATTTATGATATGAATTGTTTTACATGTTGATGCAGCAGTTTATGCATTTTTTTGATTTGTTAAAGGCAGAATAAGTAGGGTTTTCCTAAGAAAGCAATGCATAGGCTTGTACAAAAATAATGTCCTCAATCATCACTTATGACTAGAAGCGAGGCGGCGTCTGTATCTGCAGAGACGCTGTCCTCTGCCTGTATTTTCTTAGTTTTTTTTTAAATTAATTAATTTATTTTTGGCTGTTTGGGATGTTTCCGGGCGTCAACCTTTGGGCAGTGGTGTGTAGCCTCCAGGCAATAACCGCGCGCAGGCCGTGTGGTCGAGACTCTATGAAAACGTAGCGAGCAGGTCTCCATCGCTCTCCTCTGCGCGCTGTCTGTGTCACAGATGTATCTCCAGCGGCGACACAGTATAACAAAGTGTGGACTGCCCGGGCCTAGCTACGCAGAGCAGAGAGCAGCGGACAGGATGAAGCTGCTCCGTTCCGCGGAGGTGTGGGCGATTTATTCATTTTTAAAAAAAAAATTTTATTTGTGCTTTAGAATGTAACCGCCGCGAAACGATCAGGAAAAAACCGTTTTATTTCTCTGATTCACTGCTTTGTTCTCGAGCTCTCTCGCACACTCTGAGCTGGGAAGGAGGGGCCGAATTTGGATCGGCTGTCTACAAACGGCAACCGACAAATCCAACTTATTCTGCCTTTTTTTTAAAATATCTTTTACATAACGCAACACTTAAGCATTTCACTGCAGTTAATGTAGTGCTCTACTCAAACCAAAAGATTTCACTTTACAATGATGTGTCATGACCATTCTGTAATAAAATGACAGCATGCAGCCTCTTCTTCTTTAGTTGCAATGTTGTCCTTTTTGCTGTCGATTGAATCCCTTTGTTACAATTCATGTTGCTACCTGAAGGCTTCTTTGTATGAGCTGACCACTTTGTACATACTGCACATTTCATTTATATTGGCATGTGTGTGTCCCATCGAAAGTATTTTTTACATACACGTGTATGTGGATTACAGCTTCCTTTTTATACGTTTCATTCCTTTTGTTGGTCGCTGAATGTGAATTTTATTGTAGGGGCAGGAGTATTGCCATTCAGAGGTGGATTTATTTTGAACACCCCCACACAAACATTTGACAAAAAGAACATGGCAATGTTTCTTGGTAGAGCTCAGCAAGGCCTGCTTTGTAATTTTTTTTAAGATTGTCAATTTCTAATACAGCTAGAAATTATATAGGACAAATCTTTCTGCTTTTTTCAGTGAGTTTAAAAAGGAGGGAACTGCAAATTGTTTTGCCTGACCACTGAAGTATTTATTATGGGTATTAAAGTATTCTGCATTCCTTGCACAAGACTGTAAATTAGATTTGTTGTTTCCCGTTGTTTAAGGTATCTATCCTTGTATTTACTCCCTAAACGCTTTGTGTTCCTTTTTTTTTTTTTTTTTTTTTTTTTATATAATCTGTTTGCTAATGCCTGTAGATTTTCAAATGAAATACACCCTTCCTTACTCATCCTTTATGTGGCCCTCACAGGAATAATTGCAGTATAGTGATAGCCTTTTAAATGACTGAATTACTCAAAATTGTAAATGAGTTGCTTCAAGTGATGGCTTCTTGACACTGGTTACGTGCCTGAAGGTAGAAATGCCATTCAAGGATAGCACATTGCCCATAAGACCCTGATGTTGCCAGGAGAGTGAAGATGCAACCCATTGAAGATACAACCATTCTAATGTTTGCTAAAGAGTTCTTTCATTATTTGCCAATGTTGAGTACCCAATACTGAGTAAAGCAATCCAGTGTTAAATGGAACTGCTAGTTGACTGGTTTGGGGGTCGGAAGGGCCGCGGGGGGGAGGTTGTTAATAACTCTCAAGGTTCATAGACAAAACAATTGTTTTTTGCTAGTCATCATTATTAGCTTAAGCCTGTGGCATTTTACACTGTCATATTCTTTATAGTTTTTGTTACTCACCCTTGGTCTAATTCCCTGCAGTCTCCCGACAGAACACCACAGTTTGAATTTCAGCGTCGTGTGATGTCAGTGAGTTGCTGTCAACCCGAGTTAATGTTCAGCTTCGCCTGCCTCGGTCCGTCGTGTGTGCTCCGCCCCCCCGCTCAGGCGAAACACAGTGCGCACAGTGGACTAGAGGAGACGAAACGCAACCGGCTTGCGGCATCGATTTTTATTTAGAAAAGGAAATGATAAGCTCCGAGGCATACGATTTTGATGGATTGGACAATTTAGATCTGATTCCCATGCCTACGTTGCCACTGATGGCAACAAGAGGGCCAATAATTGGTTGCCAATTTCTCAAAATGGTTGCCACTGGCAACTGTTACCGTTGAGCCCTGGCTATATAAAGATACAGTGGAGTAATGGCGTCCTGAGCGGAGGATGATGTCACACCCCCTCTGCCTGTGTTCTCGCAGCTTGTCTGTGTTTTGTTTAGTCTCTGTGTGAAACTGAGCAATTTTTATTTTTCATCTAACTCGGTGAATTAAGGATTTATTTAGACCAAACCAGAGTTTGTGACTGTTGAAACAGTGGAGACAAACGACACAGGTTTTGGTGAGTTATCTTTTGTTTCTGTGGAGTTTGAATAAAGTGTGTTTAATGGCGGTCTGCGCGGTAAAATGATTGTTTTTTTTTTTCCCAATGTAGTCTGGTGGTTGGTGAGAGCAATTCAAACGTCTTTCTGGTTAAACGAAAAGGTCTAGCTCTGCAGCGATCCTTTCCATAATGTTGTCAGACACACATGCTGGACTCACATTACAGGACTTTTAAAATCCTAACCGATTTTTGAAAACTGGTTGCGTCACGCTTACTTGCGTGATTAGGTGTCCACTGTCGGATGTTCCAATAATTATGGTAATAAAACAATCCCACTGTACTCTTATGAAGTACTGTATTTTTATTGGTATGCAGTTTGAATGATTATCCACCTATTCACTCTTATCTTGAGGCGCAGATAGAAATGTTAGTTATACAATTGTTCTTGCGCTGCTAATGGGATTTCTGGCATAAATGATGTAAATCTGCATAAGTGGCCATGAAGCAAAAAGTTTTTCATTTGTGCTAACGTGTTCATATCATGAATGTCAGTGTGATGTTTTACCCAGTCGTGCGAGCGCACTGTGGCGTGACTCCTCGGGGAATACGACTGTCACCAGCTGGGAGGGATTGGGTGTTGCTCATGACCTTTCGAAAGCCATTAAGTCAGAGAGAGGGGGGGGGGTGAGAGGAGAAGAAGTGGAGGTGGGAAAGTTTAGGCTCTCTTGTTGTTGAAGACTAAATCGAAATAAGAGTGTGTGTGCATGATCCATTCATGACTTTGTTGCCGGCAGGGAATCTAGCGCTCGCTGCACTTCTGGGATGCTATTTTATTTTTCAATCACTGCGACGACTTTGAGGTCACTATGAAAAACGGTACATGTTTGGGTTTTTTGTTGTTGTTCATGTCGGGATATTTTTGTCAAAGTTTCCGCTCTTGATTCTACCGTTGAGCGTGTGAATGTCTTGGTAGCATGTTTTCTAAAGTAAGTTGATAATTTGCTTTCATGCGATTGGTACACAGTTTGTGGTGCGCAGATAATTTTAGATGTGACTGCTGAGTTCACTGTACTTGGTGTCTATGTGACTGAGTGCATTGGTATGCCCTGTTTGAATTTGTGAGCAGGTGCATTTCTGTATGTGTCTCTAATTTCTCAGTGTGGTAGAACAATTTCAAGTTCCTTCTGGTTTCACATGTGTCCATTCCTTTTGTGTTTTTCAGACGTGTTTGTGGACTGGAAGCAGAATGTCAATGAGGTGACTGTCAGACTGCGCTGTGGGGAGGGGGTGCAGAGGATAGAGGATATCGGCACAACCTTCACTGATACGCACTGCCATGTGTGCTTCCCGGGTAAGTCATAGTAACGCATGTAACATAAAGAGAAACTACAAATGAAAAGATGTCGGTTGAATAATATTAAAACCACAAAAGAACAGGCACAGTTGTGCATTTGGGTTTAGGCCTCATTGAACTTTGGGCCCGTCTCAAGAGTTTGCAAGGGAACCACGTGTTTAACTTATGCTGGATTCACATGGAGGGTAAAATTACGTGAGCCTGGCAGAGAATACCAGCAACGGTAACAGACGGCATTGCCATCCAAATTTAAAATGTTTGAACTTTTTGCCATCCTGCGCGACGGTATTTACAACCGCATGTTACTCCCTCACACAAGGAGAAAACATGGGCAATCGGGACAACGAGAAGCTAATAATATTGGTTGGTAAACAAGGGATACACCAAGTGCAATTCTCCTTTCACTGTCCGTGTTGGAAGTGAATGAATGACCTTGGAAGGAATTTAACATTAATTTCAAGTTTACAATAGAATATTAAGAGAGCTGCATTTTTATATCTACATGCATTACTAGAGTAATTACATAAAATAATTTAATATATTTTGTTGCATTCTTTGTAAAGAATACATCACCATAGTAACGTATCATCGAGCGTGTTTCGTTTTCCCGTGCCGTCAGTAAGGTGTTGTCTGTGTGATGCCACGCGAACGTAGTATAAAACGTACCGTATGTGTTAGCCTTTGCCTGACTCGTATATCTCGTCTTTGCAATTGTGCTGTTTCTGTCGAGTGGTGGAGCCCAGTTCTGCTCTAATATACCGTTTGTATGCCTTCGTTTTTCAGATGGACGGCAGTGGAGCTGCCAGCTGCAGGAGGAAATTGAGGCCTCGTGTAGCCGAGTCCAGTACAAGGAGAAGGGAGGTTTTCTGCATGTCATAATGCAGAAGAAGATTCCCTTTCACATCTGGCCGTCGCTTAAGGTGAGTCACGTAAGAAGGCTTTTCTTTTTTTTTTTCCAGTGTGTGAGTTCATTTGTGTCTTGTTTTATCTGCGCTAGTAATTGTAGTACTTTTGCATAATTTATTATTACATGAAAATGTGTAATTTCAGTTATGACTGACGAGTGGAAGTGAATTGATACTGTAAACAAGACAAGGTCAGTCTGCCTTTTGGTTAAACGATAAAAATGGCTTTGCTTCTGTGTACTCTGCTTCAGTCAAACAAGAAGGAGAAGGAGGCAGCACCCACAGAGACCAAAAATGACAAGGAGCTGGAGATGAAGCCTGTTGCCTTGGAGTCATCAGAGAAACCCAAACTGTCATCCTCGCAGCCACAACTCCAGCCCCAGCCCCCCTCTTCACCTGCACACAGTGAGTCAAGACGCAGCGGTGGCAAAGCAGAGCGGGGTGTCAAGCGCTGCCTGAAAAACAAACCAGCGTGTGACAAGGCCACTATGGACTCTGTAGGGGTGAAAGGTGCAGCTGGAGGTGGCTCAACCACCGCCAGCAAGCCTGTTACCGTCACGAGAGGCGAGCAGCAGCCTCGGGAACCCAGTGCCAAGCGCACCATTGTACGGCTGCCAAAGACCACGAAGGAGGCTCCGTCACCGGCCGACACGGACACACACTCTGTCAGGTCTACAGTAGCCAACGGTAAAGCTCCACACACGCACCTGCCCGCTGGTCGGAGCCCACAGACGCAACGCAGAGATGGAGCCAACAGAGCAGGGAGACTAGGCAGTGGCCAGGAACCGAAACCAGGAGTTGCTGTCACCGCTGCCAGCCATACCAACAAAACTCAGGTGAGAAAAGATGATGCATCACGGACCCCCTTTACACCTGGCATTAAAATGCATTTGGTGCGATTGGATTGCAATCGGCTAGTGTTTGACCACATGAAAAGTACAGGTGTAAATGCACCCAAGACGCATTGAGGAGAGGTCTTGGTTGCTTATCTGAACACTCCGACTGGCTTGCTTTCATTTAGAATTAAAAAATGTACTTAATTGAATTTAATATTTGTTTACGTAAAAAAAAATATGATTAAGCTGTTTCTTATTTGTTGTTTAAATAACATGTACATGAACACTGAATATTAGCCATGTTAGAATTTGCTGTCACATAGTACAGTATATTAATGTTCTCTAAAACAAAACAAAAAACGTAGAACTACAAAATTTCAGTCTGTGACGCTAACGTTAGCTTAAGCAGCTGGAGTGCAGCGCTCCTCGCTGTAACGCTAGGGTTTGGCAGTCTGATACTGAATAATAGATGTTTTTGATTAACTCCCAAGATCCGAAGATACCAAGTTTACGATCACAGAGATCTGAGAAAACCAGAAAATATTCACATTTGCGAAGATGGAACCAGAGAATTGTTGGCATTGGGCTTATAAACTGACTTGACTGATCAATTTAGTTGCGCGTTATCTGTCTGTTATCGACTAATGGGTTAAGGGACTAGAGATCGCTTTAGCTGTAAAATAGTCAGCTATAACTTAGTTTAACGTTATTCTGCCATAAAACCACTTACATGAGAGCACACTTGTCCAACAGCAGCACTTTGTCATTGTTACCATAACTATGTATCTTTCATCATTAAATGTCATGATTATAATTTAATATTACTGACGAACTTTCAGTGTACCACAAATGTAATCTATTAATAAACTGTGAATTTTGCTTAGAAGTTGACTTTTCTCCGACTGACTGGCTTGAACCCTGTGAGAACCTCGACAAAAAGCAACTGCGTGATTTTTATCTGTCGCTGTTAACGAGAACAACTTGTGATAATGCTCGGTGTAAACCCTTTGAACATATCTTGTTTCAAACTATATTGACCACGATTACAGGACTGGAGTTTTAATTTAGAGAAAAAAATCACGATTGGATAATTTTCTCAAGTCATTCAGCACTATGATTTTAATAAGATTACAGCCTATAACAACATCTGGCCTGTGTGGGCTCTGACCTTTTCCAATGTCCCTAGAGCTTAGAAGAGACTTGTAAATGTATTAAAACATTATTGCAAACACCCAACCTAATTATTGCCTCTACGAATGAACTCTGTGGCGGTTGTTTAGAAACCTCTGTCACCAGCCTTGGCACTTTGTTCACACAACAGCTTGCCGGATGGCGAGGAGTGAACCAGACAAGAGACAACTGTGCTCTGTCTGATGTGTGCAGTGTAGCGCGGTGTCTTCACAGCATATAGGGTCATAACTCTGCTGGAATAACTGATGTTGTCCTGTACACGGCCTTGGTCTGAACAGGAATCAAGTTGTCCGCTTTCTTCTTGATAACTACAGTGCTTAAAAGGAGTTGTGGAAATCCTGGCGAAGAATCCATTGCTCCTTGATATTCACTTGGTCTCCAGTGCATCCAAAGCCCTAGGAAGGGAACATTCTTCTCTGGAGGCTTTTAGGTAAAATTTCTTGTCTTTTCTGATCCAGGATGCAGAGAAGCGAAACCAGTCTGCAGAGGGGTCCGGAGCAACGGCACGCAGCAGTGATAGCCAACCAGCAGCTCCCGTCAGCACCGCTGACCTCCACGGCTTCAGCAACGACGTGGACTCTGCTTCGCCACACAAGCTGGGAGATAGGACTGACTCTGAGCCAGAGAAAAAGCCTGTTGAGCAGGAATCGGAGCAGGATACTCTGATCCGCCAGCATCTTGGATCAAGAGAGGCAGGTTCAGTGCCAGCTGGCGGCGCGGCTGCCAAACGAGGCCAGTCGCCCGATCTATCCCAGAGGGACGGCAACTGTGACGGAGAGGAAAAGCAGGACCAGTCGAAGGAGGAGGAGCCTCCTCTGGAAATGAAGCAACAAGGCGGTCAGTTCAGAAGGTTTTGGGGATGCACAGGGCCTTGGGGTTGGATTGTCGTACATGTGTTTGTACACATTCTTTGATTGTAAACCCAACTGCTTTCTATTTGTGGAATCTTTCTATTCCCACAAAATCTATGTTATACAACGTATGTGGATAGATGTCGCAATATCAAAGTGCTGTATATACACAGTCAGGTTTGTTGCTGTTCAGTTTGTCCGCACTGATTGATTCAGCCGTTTAAATATGAATTTGCTGATACCTGTTTTTACTTCCTGCAGCCCCAGAGCCGATGGTTAACCTGCAAATTGTGAAGAATGATTCATACGAGAAGGGCACGGACCTGATGGTGGTTAATGTTTACTTGAAGGGGATATGCAGGGACACGGCCAGGGTCATCTTCAGGGAGCAGGACTTCACTCTCATCTTTCAGACGAGGTAGGTGACTGTGCATATGCTATTCAGTGATCGTTACTCCGTATCGACATGCTTTAATGTCTTTTAGGCAACAACCAGTGAATGATCTTTGTGTCATTCTTTTACAGTGATACTAACTTTCTGCGGCTTCATTCAGACTGTGGACCAAACTCAGTCTTCAAGTGGCAAGTCAAACTCAGGTGACTGTTGCCAGCCATGTGTTTTTCAGATCGAAAACCGTTTTAATTGGGCAATCGGGGTAAATGTTGTGTGCTCTTCCCAAATGTGAGTAGTGTAGAAGGCATAAATGTTATTTTCGGACATTTGTCCTGTGTCATGTTAATGAAGCACTCACGAAAGCCATCAGGCCATTCATTAGCCGTTGGTTGCGATTCAAAATCAAATCACAACAAAGTCTAGATTTACAAAGAGTGGATAAAAAGTTTGGTCAAAAGAGCAGCTTCTAATGTCTGATCAGGTCAAGTCGTTGACTTCCTTTGTGTCATAATTGAAGTGTTCATAATGTCTTGAAAGCATTCATTATGTTAGAATGATAAAAGTCATCCTCAATCCTTAGTGGCTAAAACACTAATAAAAGATGTGGGGTGAGCTGTAGCCTCCCTTCTGTCTTTTAATCGGACCGGTCTACGTTTCTCTCTCCCGTGCACCAGGAACCTGATCCAGCCTGAGCAGTGCAGCTACTGCTTCACCCCGTCCCGACTGGACATCACCCTGAAGAAGAGGCACAGCCAGCGCTGGGGGGGTCTGGAGGCCCCTGCCACACAAGGTGTGCTGCCAGGCTTCACTAACACTGTTAACACTGTGCCGATATAGATTTTTGAGATTCCATGTTGCAGTGTATTTTATGAGTCTGTAATTTCTAAATTACTTCCTAGAAATGTCCTTGGTAGTTTTCCAGAAAGAACTATGAAATTTGCTTCTAATTACATGGGACAATATTAAGAAATTAATACTGAATGTATATAGAGCTTCATTTTTACTGTAATTAGTACCAACTAACTTCTGACATGCAAACGTCCTAGAAATTACAGACCTGTACAATAAGGCATTACCAAGATTTTCATGTCAGCACAGCAAAAAATGGGAATTAACCGATTGTTAAAATTGCATAAACCTTTTGATTTGTCAGCATGGTTATATTAAAAGAATGAGTATGCTCTGTTGAAAGTGCCCAAAGTACTATATTTTAAACACTACAGTTTCTAACGAGTCATGTCTAGTACTGTCCAGTTTCTTGTTGTCGACCTGAATCTTCTAACCACAAGCTTCATTCTCCTCTGTTTAAGGTGCAGTGGGTGGCGCCAAGGTTGCTGTGCCATCCAGCCCGACCTGCATGGAAAAGAGCCAGCCAGGAAGCAGCCAGCACAGCCTCCCAGCTAAGGAGGAGCCGCCGAGGGTCGGGGAGGAGAAACCCAAGCCCCCTAAGGTCTCATCCAGAGTGGAGGATGGCGGTCTGGACACTGTGGCCCCTCGCACGGTCTCTGAGCATGTTTCCATCACCAAGCCAGAGCCCACTGTTACCACGGTGAGTAGAAAGATAAATAATCATGTAAACTGATGAGACGAGGCAAAGGAAAGTACTGTTGTTTCTCCACTGGTTGATTTGGTCTTTTCAGTTTGGCAACATATTATCAGTCTGAGAAGATATATTTATTGTACACATTTTATGTTTGGATAGTTGTTGAACCAAACTAATTAAAGAAGATTCTATATATGTGGTGTAGTCTAATAGCTAGAAGGCTGAAGTGAAGCTGAATATGGAATTGGTCTAATTTGTAGGATCGGTGTCCCAAATCTTTCCTGTCTCAGCCTAAACCTACCTGCATGGTGCAGCCCATGACTCATGCACCTCCTGCCAGCAATGAGCGCCATGAAGAAGAGGAGGAGAAGAAGGTGTGCCTGCCTGGTTTTACAGGATTGGTCAACCTTGGCAACACCTGCTTCATGAACAGTGTCATCCAATCCCTGTCCAACACCAGAGAACTCAGGGATTACTTTCATGGTAAATAGTCTAGTTTGTTGACGCATAATAAAATGTATTCTAATTAGTGTTGGTGTATTCTAATGGTGTTCTGACTAAAAGCTCGCAATGTAAAATTAGTTCTTGGTATATTGACTGCCTCTGCGTGCAGATAGTCCTGGGGACTGCTAATATGGACTCAAAAACAGTGTGAAGTGGCCCACAGGGACTTATTTAATGAGGACTCCAGCAGTAACTTCCAGTAGTTTTATCTGCGTAAACCCGATATACTACAGTTTATGCAGTTCAAGCATTCAGAACATTTAAATAATTACTGCAAAATCTAGGTCACCTAGTTCTTTGGAAAGTATGTGTATAGTCAAAGATTAGTAGCCAATGAATGTTGTAGGGATGATACATTAGCTGCACATGTAAAAAATACAAAGGGCTATAGTTTAATAAAATATCTTTTTTATAAATTCATTATATCAATAACCAACAGCAAACGCAATGAGGAGCCATTCCTGCAACACGCGACGTGGCCTGTACATTTTTTTTTTTTTTGTTGTTTTTTTTACCTGAAGTATTTTCATCCATATTGAAGTCATTCCAAGTACAGTTTTACGATGATGATTTTCCATGTGTCCCTGCTTGTTCATCCATGTCTAAGCTCCCAGTGATTTCTGTGGTTGATGTCTGCTTCCATTATCTCATGCCTGTATTTCCTGTGCCCCTGCAGATCGAGCATTTGAGGCAGAAATCAACTGCAATAACCCACTGGGAACAGGAGGCAGGTTAGCCATTGGCTTCGCTGTGCTGCTCAGGGCCCTTTGGAAAGGAACACATCATGCCTTTCAACCCTCAAAACTCAAGGTATACAAGCAGCACCCAGAGACTTTCCATATGTCAACTAAATCTTTCTTATTTGCTGTACCCACTAAGAAGGCTTTTACTTTGGAAGTGTTCAATCGGTCTTTGATCTAAAGACTCACATTTTTAACATGCCCTCAGGGGAAACTCGTTTACACCAAACGTAGCAAGGACAATATGACCCGTGTTTTCATTTCCCCTTTCCCTCCTTTTTGTCGTTTGTTTGTAACCGTGCAGGCGATCGTGGCCAGTAAAGCCAGTCAGTTTACAGGTTATGCCCAGCACGATGCTCAGGAGTTCATGGCTTTCTTGCTGGACGGGCTCCACGAGGACTTGAACCGGATCCAGAATAAACCTTACACAGAGACTGTCGACTCTGACGGACGACTGGATGAGGTGGGTGTTCCTCTCACCTGTACAATATCTAGAGGAGGTCCGGTTTCGAAGTCTCTGGCAGGAAATTACTGCTGTGATTAGTGACTTGGATTTGTCAAATGAGCTTACTTTGTTCACAGGTTTTTTTTTTTTGTTTAAGTATAAACATTTACACTTAAATCATTACTTTGCACAGGATAACACAGCAAAAGAAATAACAACTACCATTCCTCCTAGAGTCTAGTCAAGCCCTGATCTGATGATGTCTTTTGTCTGTTGGTGCAGGTGGTGGCGGAGGAGGCGTGGCAGAGGCACAAGATGAGAAATGACTCCTTTATAGTGGATCTCTTCCAAGGCCAGTTCAAATCCAAGCTCGTCTGCCCCACGTGTTCTAAGGTAGCACACAATAACTTTCCACAAAAAACTCGACTTTCTTTAAAGTAAATGCTTCAAAATGTTTGTCTTGTTACAGTGATGACGAACCTACCTCCTCTTTCTTCTTCAGGTGTCTATCACCTTTGACCCTTTCCTCTACCTGCCTGTGCCCTTGCCCCAGAAACAAAAGGTGCTCTCAGTTTACTACTTTTCTAAGGAACCTCATAAAAAACCCATCAAGGTAAGATACAAATAACTGGTTTCCCGTCTCCACTTACATGGTCATACTACTCAGTGTCAATTAACAATGTAATGCAGAAATGTGTCCGTGCTTTGTTGTGAGAAAATGTAAAGACATTTTCCATGCGACACATCTAATCTACTTTTTATGTATATGTGCATCTCAGTTTTTGGTGAGTGTGAGCAAGGAGAACTCCAGTACCGCTGAAGTCCTCGAATCCATCTCCAGGAGTGTCCGGGTCAAACCAGAGAATCTCAGACTGGCGGAGGTTAAACTTTTAAAATATTGAGGATTTCGCACCCTGACAGAAATTGCTGAATGACAATTGAGGACACAACTGGACTTGTTTCTCCCCCCCCCCACACACAGGTGGGGAAGAACCGCTTCCAGCGCATGTTCCTGCCGTCCCATTCCCTGGACACAGTGTCCTCCTCTGACATGTTGTTCTGCTTTGAGGTGCTTTCCAAGGACATGGCCAAAGAGAGATTGGTATTGCTCAGAGTGCAGCAGGTAATAAAAACCCAAGTCTGGATTGTACCTATCTACAGCACACAAGTGTTTACAGTTATTGAGAGGACTTTCTTTGCCCTCCGTTTGCCCTACAGAGACTCCAGGTCCCTAATATCCCCATCTCAAAGTGTGCTGCCTGCCTGAAGCCTCCAGTGTCTGAGGAAGACAAGCTGAAGCGGTGCACTCGCTGCTATCGTGTGGGCTACTGCAATCAGTGAGTTCTACTCGAAACTGCTGTCTCAGCGTTGCACCAAGTTACATTATTTTCTTAGAAACAGATTTGTTGGCGGGGATTTTTTTTCTTTCAAATGTGCGCCGAGGCATCTGTCACTTCTTTTTGAATGAACTCCATAATGGTTTCCATAAACATGTGAACTCTTGTGTTCTTCACTTCCCAGAGTGTGTCAGAAGACCCACTGGCCCAATCACAAGGGTCTGTGTCGCCCCAACACAGAGAACGTGGGCCTGCCCTTCCTGGTCAGCGTGCCGGAGTCTCGGCTCTCCTATTCCCGCCTCACTCAGCTACTAGAGGGTTACTCCAGGTACACAGTCTTACTTACAGACCTTGGTGCTCATCATAATCTAAAATATAACATGGTCCACTCTTTACTCACTTAAAGTCATGACGGCAATGTTATTAGGTCAGACCTAGTAAGGGACAGTACATATTCCTCCTCTTACTTGTAGTGCTGTTTATCCATCTAGATTGTTTTGAAAATATTGGCCGTAGAGATGTCTGCCTCTTTTGAATATAATGGGACTATACGGCCAAAACATTTCTTGTGAGCAGTTTCATGTAGCCTTTTCAAGAAATAAAACGCCAGGGGGCTTTTAATTTGAATACCTACCTTTCAGTCTGCTATGTTACTGACAAACTATAGCTGGCTAGCTACCTCACTAACATAGCAAACAGATGTGATAAGCATGAGTGACACGATGGTTGACAGGGTTATATTGGAGTTATATTGAAAAGGGAAAATGATGGGATCATTGTTTAATAACTTTCCAGCAATGTATTTCACAAACATGGTGGCTTTTGTTATGTTGGTATTTGTGGTTTTTGTGCTGGTTTATAGTTTTAACCATTAGTGAGGTGGCTGCATTTCTTTGACACCAGCTGTAGAACGGCATTAAAGAGTTGACATCGCTGAGAGCTGATTCTTGTCTCTCTTTAATTTGGACAGAACGTCTCATGATGACAAATGCCGGTTTGCGTAAAACCAAACTGGTACGCCGGATCGGACCAGCAAAACTGGAGACCGACCCAACCCTAAATGAAGGCCATATGTCTGAATGACAAAAAGCTATAATTTTAACAGAGAATGTACTAGTGTATATTCAGGAGAGATTAAGTATGCATTGCTCATGTCAGTTCAGGATCTCTGTAAGGAATCACTCGCATATAAAATGTTGTGAGCTGTGTCTGTAATCTCCCCAATGTGTCTCTGTAGGTTTTCCGTCAACGTGTTCCAGCCTCCTTTCCAGTCAGGCAGGACGTCCCCTGAAACATCCCAGTGCCGTGCTGACCTCCCCTCAATGCCAGCAGGCTCTCCTGAGGGTCTTGGGTCGGGGGATGAGGCCATGGGTGGTAGCAGCACTGTAGGAGCCGGTGATCTGAAGCCGGAGAGGCGCTCTCTGCTGCCTGAATCCCAGGCAGAGTATGCTCAGGCCTCAGCCCTCCACTCTGGGGAGTCAGATTCCCTCTCCTCCTCCCAGACCTCCCTACCCACCACGCGGACTACTGATTCAGGGTTCTCTGAGCCAATCTCCTCTACTTCCTGCTGCTCTTTGGACCCTCACGCTGAAAAAGAGACGTCCTGCGAGAAGGCAGTACGGCCAGAAGGTAATAACAAAACTATTAACGGTACGATGCGTCAGTATTTTTGTGATTATTTTTTTGTCTCTACGTCCTCATTCTTGCTACTTTTTTTTGCAGCTGCAGTAACAGGGTATCAGCATCCAAGTGAATCAGCATCAGGTCATGCCAGTCAGTTCTACATAGCTCTGCTGGACTCTAACAACAAGGAACAGAGGCTGGATGAGAGAGGTACGGGCAGAACTGACTTAAGTACTTATATTTAGTTTAATCCCTAGCCATCTTATTTACATATTCAGTCAGTTTTAATAAATATGCATGTTTATTTTAATTTTCAGTTTTTTGTTGAGACTTTCAGAGGTGTTTAATTTACTGTAACTCTGTAGTAATGCTTAAGACCATAGTTTGTGGTGTTTTATTCCACTAAGTTGCAAGGTTTAATGATTTTTACTCATGTCTGGACAGGCTGTAAGCTTTGTTGCTGTGGGTACTGTTACTTTAAAGAAAGAAATAGTCCAACAGACCAGCATTGTTTTTACCCCCCCCCCCCCCCCCCCCCCTTTTTCCACCCCCCATATAGTTTAAAAAAGAACAAAAAA
>CM022479.1:2847258-2859267 GCA_011952105.1 Coreoperca whiteheadi
TTATTTAATATTATATTTTTTTTTAATTTATTAACACTTTTTCTAAAAAAAAAACAAATAATTTTATTTTTTTTTTTTTTTTTTTTTTTTTTTTATGTAGCTGGCACAGCCTTATTTTATTCAGTGTCTGCGAAAGTTTAATGCTGATATCACAATTAATTTTGGGTCAAGTGTGCCAGAGGCCAAAATAATTTCACAGAAGTTTCTTTTGGTTTTATGCTTAGCACAGAGTTCGGAGCGGCTCTCCCGCTTTGTTCCCCTCTCTGACTCTGACTCTGACTCTTGCCGTCGCTCTCTCGGCTCAGTTAAGTGTGAACACGACTCCGGGCACGATCCGCTGCAGCAAGAGGGGAATCGTGCTCAGCCGAGCCGAGGACCGCGTGTCGACGTGTGATGGAGAAAGAGGCCTGTACCAGTACTTCAGCTCAGCCCAGGGCCTGGGAGGATTTCAGGACCACTTTGACTGGTACGCATGACACTCCTCAAGCCGCCATCCATGTGGGTTCTGTGGCCTCTATCCCCTCTTCCATCCGTTTCCAAATCTTTCTGTGCCCTCTGTTCCTCGTCCAGGTGGGCTACCAATACCTTCTCCAGCCGTGGGGGGAAGCCCATGTGGGTCGACCCCTTTGACCAAAATGTTCAGCACATTTTCATAGATGACAACATACGACAGAACGACGAGGACACCATAGTTCATCCCAAGGTGCTGTCACTTCTTTTCAAAGCACAAATACATCAACCACTATTGGTAATGTTTTTTTTTACACAAATGCCGCCATATACCGTATACCCAGGTGGAATGTCAGGAAAGTATGGAAAAATAGATTCCGCCCAAGCCTATGTTGTACATGCAAGGGTTTCTGATCTCCCACCCTCGCTCTTTGCTGTATTCATTATGCATTAAGCTTCTTTGTCTTTGGGAAACCTGAGCTTCTTTGCTGTAACTTTTTGACAGTGCTGTTTAAATTATTTCTGGCGTTCTTTAGTGAACTCTGCAGCAATAAATTATGTCTACATTTATTCAGTTGTTCAGTGACGGCCATTAACTGTACATATTTCACGAAATAGGCCTTTTTCACAGAGGACATTTTGACATGTCATAGTAGGAAAAGCTCAGGTGTTACATATAAGATTAACGTTGCCCTCTTTTCTATTCAAGTGTCACAGGAAGTACTAGGAACTGAAACTGAAGCAGCCAAATGGAATTCAACCATCAGTCGTTTAATTATTTACACCAGTGCTTTTGCTACTGTGACATGTCAAAATGCTCGTCTGGGAAAAATGCTAATTGCTTGATAGAGGACAAATTTGGTAAAGATACTGAACATTGTAGTCCTTATTTTACAACACTAAGGAGTCACTGCGGTTAGCCCCTAAGTCTCACTCTTCATGTTACTTTTAGCTTGCTAAGAATTTTTCAACTCGTGTTAGTCATCCTGTGAGTTTCCCAACGTGCATTCAGTGTAATGCGTGATCCAGTTTTGCTCACATTCTCGACTATTTATCAGTGAGTAGTTTTATTGTGACGGTCTCCATAGATAGTGTTGAGTTTGTGTTAATGCAGCTATTTCTTGTCATTTGAATCCGTCTCAGTGAAGTAGCAGATGTGTTGGCGAGACTGTAGAAGGTTCAGACATGACTCACCCCCCCCTTTTCTGTGTGTGTGTGTGTTCCAGGTTTTTTTGGACCCAGGTGGTGCCGAGACTCGTACCGCCTGCACCTCTGAGCTCTACGATATCACGCTGGTCCAGAACGACCTCCTCCGGGCCATTTCCGACCCCAGCCACTTCACCCAGCGCGTCCACATCTGCATGGAAAACTATGAAAGGAATCTCCAGCAGGGGGCAGGCTAGAACACAGCTCAACCCTGCCCCCCCCCACACACACACACCCTGTGCTTGACTTTTTGTCTACTTTGACAACCTCCAGTTCAGGGTTCCATTAACTCCGACACCAAAATCCCAGCTCCGGGGATGCACCCCCAGTAGACTATCGGTATACACAATAGGTACATGACTTCTTCATGGAGTGGAGTTCATCAAACCACAAACGGAAGAGAAATTTACACATGGAGGAAGGTAATGTGACGAAATATGCAGGTGAGGAAGGATCACAGTTATCTAAAGAAATATTCTAAACAAAATCTCTAGAAGGACAAACTAAAAGCACTCGAGTGAGATTTAGAAAGCAGCCTGACAAGTGGGATTTAAATTCAAAAAGTTCAAATACCACGCGTACTTTATCTACTCCGACAGCAGTAAAAGGACGTCCGCTTACACAAAGAGCACTTCATAGATTGTACCGCCTGTTGTCCTAAGGTGAACTGCCACAAAAAGAGTTTTTTGGCTTAATTAAGCACTCAAGTGGCCAGGCCAGACTCTTTGATTGCAGCAAAGGCTCTATGACTAATGACGCCAAGGGGATAATTGCCCCAACTCTTTGAAATTTGTGTCAGACAGCATAATTGGGGTCAGATGTGGAGAAAAAATGTTGTTCAAGTGTTGCGTTAGTGGTCTAGTGAGTAGAATCCACCAGGGTTTTGCTTCAGCTCTTGTGGCGCTTTCATGTAGCTTCTCCCTTTTAGATTATGAAAATGTATTTTAACTTCCATTGTCTGCATTGTGTAGATCCCCTCAGAACAATCCCCCCCCCCCCACACACACACACACACAATTACTGAGTATGGCTGTATAACGTAACGGTGATACCTCAAAGCGTGCTACTGTATTACTACGTTACTAAGGCACTGCAAACAGAAAGACTGACTATATTGCTCGTAAGAATCACAAAAACATCATATTAGATTCATAGCAACTCCTAGAATGTCAAGAGTAATCCATATCCATGATGCATTTGTCAGTTTGATTATACAAGTTAATATCTTCGCGAGACATCATTAGGTTGAACATGGGTTTGGGATGTGTTTGCACTGAATTATTTACTGTGGTTTTTATTATTTGAAAGCAGCCTCGTGTGAAACATTTAAGTAGTTGGATTTGTGTGGAAGTTATGGTAATATTTGCTTTGAGGGTTTTAGGATATAATTACTGTTAAGCTTCCAGGGAGATTTTTAATTGCAGTATTTTCCTCAGGTCAGATTTAGCGAGACAGCTGAAATGCAAAGAGTATCAATAAACAAAAAAAACAACCCTCAAATACAGGTTTCTGAGGACCACTGAGAACAGTTGAGCGATAACGCCAATGTTATACTTTTTAAATAAATATATACTGAGATTTTTAAAAAAGAAATCATGCAAGTGGTGAGGAAAATGCCAAGACAAAACTGGGTTGGAAGGCTCCGTTGGTGGTGGTGACATTACAGTATTTTACAGTTGCTTATCAGAGCATTGCAGTGAATTTCAATCATTTTTGCATTTTAAAGTAAAATTATATCATTAGGATATAATGCTGTCAAACTTACTAATTCTCATCAAAACTGTCTCAAGCAATCAAGTTTGTATATATGTCTGTTATATTTAGACACTAAGGTAATTTCTTAACAAATGGAAATGATTGTAAACAGGTACAAAGGTGCAGATAAATGTTTTTTTAATGGACTTAAATTTAGTAAAAGGTAGCCTTGCTTTGGCTATATTATGAGGATTTTGACATTCTATCATCATCTCTCTCCTCACTGCTTCGGTTTGGGCGGTGTGCTTCGTCATAAACGTGAACATAAAGCGGATATTACGAGAGATGCTGTGCGCATTTACGCGCGAGGCAGAGCAGCGTAACTTTTATTATTTAAATCTGACAGGATCTAATGTTAAATTAATGTTCTGTGTCTACACATCCAAAAGCTCACACACACGCACACACACAAGCACACACACAGCCCAGGCTCATACAGTGAAATAGTTTGGAGTAAAGCAGCTGTCCTCCTGATTAATCCTGTACTCCATCAGAGCTGTCTAAAAAAGCCAACTCAGAAGCCAAAAGTTGAACTCTGTTTCCTCTGTCCTGTCAAGTCAAACTGCAGTTTTTAGTTTTGCTGCTGGAATGCCCCATGATATTTGCCGTGACATTACTGCCATCTGAAAACACTGCAAGCTACAGTAACACTGTTTTCTGAACAGCAAGGAGAAACGCACGTTGCACTGATTCAATGATGTGTATACTTGGTAATGGGCATTGACACTCATAATAATGAGCTGGCTTTTTTCTGCGGACTGAGCGTGTGGTTTACTGTTCAGCACTTTGTTGGAAGGAAAAAGTGTAGCAAGTGAGTAAAATACTGTGATATTGTGCATCGAAGGCTCATCCACATCACGTGGGTTATCGTTCATTCTGATGCATTTGAATGCTCATCATCGCATCCAAACGTGTAGATTTTCATTTATTTATTTTTCTGATGTCAGACACTGTTGCCGTACGCTGTCGAATAAACCTGTCAGTTTGAATTCAAACCGTTTGGTGTTTTGCACAATGGCAACTTACTGTAAGCACATAACATAAGAGGCTTCATGTATTAGAGATACAGTAGGTAAAGTTCAATAGATTTGGCCCTCGCTGATCTGACACGATGCAGAGGGTCGCAATAGGATCAAACACACTGTCTTTATGACAGATTTTCATGTAAAGGTTGTTGACCAATATCTGTGCGGGTCATTTGGTCCATTGGTGATTAATTAAAGAAAGTGGTAAATGCAAAGGGTGGCAAGAACATTAATTTGTCTGCTTTGGTATGTTGTAATGAGCATTTAAAACGTCTCTACTTCTTCTCTTCCTGCCATTTCAAAGCAAACATTCTTATCTTCCGCACAGCCACGTTTATCAGCGCCCCTGGAGCTACCTGGAGTTCCTTCAAGTGGAAATAATGAGTGGAAGCAGAAGACCAAATGATAAGGGAAATGCCTGTGAGATAAAAATGTTTCCTCTCGCTGTAGTTCGGCGTGAGATTAAAAATGCAAAGCCGGGCTTGACAGAAACGCTTGGAGCGGGGTTTCAACAGGTAATTCTGCTTGTACACTCCTAAAACCTTTTTGTGTAAGTGGCCGCTTCGTTATGGCTGAGGTCGGACACGTTAATGTGTGACAAGGCAAGTCTGGACTTCGGCCCAGGCTGATTGTGATGGATGATGCTGGCCGTTGACCGAATATTTGCTGATTCACTCACAAAGCAGATGGTTAAACAGTGTCAGCCAAGACGACTAAAATGGGAACTAGGATTTCATTTCTTTTTTTCGGCACTGTAATATAAAACGTATACAATTTATGGATTCATCTATTCCTGCAGGCTCTTCTCTTCTCTACTCTTGTTTAGTTCTGCTATGTTCTCCTGCTATCATCTGTCAATGGTTAGTATTTATAATGATACCACAGAGTTGCATATATGATAAACTCATGGTAGAATCACTACAGGTGTTGGGCGTTGACATTTTACATTACTTATACACTCTTGTGTAGGTGCCTTTATGATGCTGGACATCTCTTATCTTTGCTTTTCCAATTTGAATTTGTGCTCTCCCTCGTCTTTACAAGCATTGCTTTTTCCCAGCCTTTTCCCCTTCTAGTTATGGACTGCGTTTATATAGCACTATTTATCCAAATAGGAGTTGTAAAGGAAATAAAAAGTGTCGAAAGCCAAAAACAATACACGTCATCCTCAAGCTCCAAAACACCCATGGGGGGTTAACGTTTATAAAAGGCCCACTTATTAAGGGGGCCATATCTGTTATACATGAAAGACATATACAACTAGCCTGTTGTGGTAGTTCGGTATCTGTGCTGGTAATCTTCTCTATCAGAGTTGACCAAAGTCAAATAAGCCCGCCAAAAGCCAGCACCAGAGTCGGCCATTGCTCCTTTGCTGCTGCAGTGTGCCTGCTAGCTACCCTGTAGCTAACCATGCTAACCGTTTCGGCCACATTTCCGGCTACATTCTAAAGTTGAAAACGCCGCAGCAGCAGGTAAGGTTTCGTGTGTTTAAACGGTTTCCGAAACTAGCCCAGGAACATATTTATGACACTGCCTGTACTGTGGTTCTTCTCACACGCCACCCCCTGTGTGAAACATGGCGTATTTCATCATTCTAAATAGAATGGCAAGTAAATAATGGCTTATTGGCTCAGCTAGCGTTAGCTTGCGTTAGCTAACACTTACCATTATGGCACTGCCCACGCAGCGCCAGTTATGAATATTTCTTTTCTTGTCGATGTGTAGCGTTAGATATAGTCTACTAAAGAAAATGGAAAAATTAGACCTTACAAGCCTGAAAGGTACAGGTGGAATTGATGACATTAAAGATGGCTCGGTTCCATTGACGTTAAGTTACAGCCCTCCACCCATACAAACTGGATAGTATAAGTGTTGACGCACTTAAAATCAGAAAATAAGACAGGAGGGGGAATTCTGTAAAGTATGTTTACCCTACCTTTTATTGATATATAGATTTAGATTTCACTTTAATCAGAAAGGGAACTGAAATAGGCCACTAGTACAATCAACTTCGCTATTTGTGTATGTAGGGTATTTATAACGTTAATTGTATTTGTATTGTCTCACATAAAGAGCTGTGTTCTCTGTGTTCTGCCTGTTTAAAACGCTGTAAAAACAGCGTTATAAAAGACGGTTTTAATTAAATTGCTGTGTTAATCGGTAGGCTATATCAATTAAACTGACTGTTACATGTATATTTTTTAGGGGTTTTATGTATGGCGCTGGAGTGCCCTCGGTCCACATGAGGGCAGCAGTGCAGCTTCTGGAGCTCCGTCACCTTTAGCGGCAGCGTCCTTCCCTTCAGGTGAGTCCGGAGTTACCTGACAGACAGAGAGCCTGAACCCAGTGGCTCAAGCAGCACGACACAGACTCATTTGAATGTTCAAGTTAAAGGGCAGGGGTGGCGCGGGGTGAGTCGGGTGTTGTCCCCTCAGGATGGCGGAGGGACAGCTGGCACAGTGAACGCCGGAGCTGGCGGTGGTGTGTCGGGATTGCGTAAAATGCGCACTGGTGAGCGAGGGGAGGAGACGTGATAGGGGAGGCAGGAGGGGGAGACAGAGTGAGTCAGTGGTAGGAGGACGATGGTAACACTTGGTTTCGCTGGATTCTGTCACGGAACAGGCACACGGCAGGCGCGATATTTCCACCGCTGTCCCGCGCTGCCAGCGTGTCGCGTACCGACGTTTACGCGGAGCTGCGCCGGCGAGCTCCGACGCACCGCTGACTGCGCCTGCCCTCCACCCACCGGGACGAAAAGGTAAGGACCAAACTTTCCACATTTCTGCGTTTATTTCATACAGGCATAATGGCGCACAGGCGCTCCTGCGGACTTTTGTGAAGCTGGTTATCATGCCCTGGTACTGCCAGGGAGACTAAACATTCGGGAAGGTTGATGCAGTTCCGCACACGTGCTCAGCTGGTCGAGGTGCTCTCGTTGTTGTCGGGCGCCTCGGAGCTTCTAAAGGGCGTCGAATCCCTACGAACGGGTGTTGGATACTCACGATACCGAAGTTTAATAATGCAGTTGTAGCGATAAAATGGTGGTCGAGGATAGTCCAAGTCCAGTATCGCCAGGAATCCGCTTGGACGCCATATCCCAAATAATCCCATCACTGGTTAATATTCCGCGACTGTTAAGGTGGTGGATTTCGATGTCCTGTCAGTCATCAGTGGTTATGTAGTCGACATGAGCAGCTTTTTGCAAGTTTGGATGGCATGTTATAACATCAGCTGCAGGGACTTTGCCACTGCCTCGGGTTTGGTAAAGTGATGCCCCCGTGTTGTGTCACTGAAGTTGGACCTAAGCTGTGTGTCCATTGCAGGGATTTAGGCAAGAGGTTGCAGGGCAAACCCATCCAGCTGTTTAGTGAGATTTGTCTTTTCTAAGAAAGCCCGTGCCATCTGCTGGGCCGCCTGCCATCCGCTGGCTGAGAGGGTCCCTCTTTATCCTGTTTTTCAAGCAAGCTCAACTTTCTGCCCTCTGTTTACGGAGTTGAGTGTGTGTCTTCAGGTAGAGAGAGTCCTTCCTCCTCCTGGGAGTGACGTGAGTGCTGCTCTCACACGCCCTCCCTCCCTCCATCCTCCCTTTCTTTTCAAGAGCAGCATCCTCCAGTTTAAAGCACGCCCTACTCTCGCTGCTGTCTGGTCTGCTAAAGAGGTTGTTTGCATTACCAACAGACCCCCCCCCCCCCCATCATTTTACCATCTGACCTGCCATGATAGCTCCTAACTTGGTGTGAGTTCATTTGCATAATGAGATTTACAGCTGACATGCAGCGTCTGGGCCTGTCTTGCTGGATCCAGCTGAGAAGCAGCAGTAGAGCTGCGGCAGCTCTCATTGTGCCAGCAAAATGCCACCCTCCATCAGGGCTCGCCGGGAAGGCTGCGTCTGCTCTGACAGACCGGGCTTTTCCTCTTTGCCATCATCAGTGCAGAGGGACAACGACAAATGGACTGTCTCAGTATGAAATTATTCATGTGTGAAATGAGCTACTGATGTTGTAGTTGGCACAACAATTGTTATATAAAAATGGTTAAATTAAAATGCATGACTTTTTTTTCTTCAAATTGTATAAGCATTGCAAATGGATTTGCCTCATCCATTAACAATTTTAATTAGCATCAGAGGAAAGACATTTCTTCTTGTTTGATTATTTTTTTCAAAATGCTGCATTCGACATTTGCTGCATAAACAATTGAGCCGCCCACTTTACATCTAAATTTATTCTAAAGTTCAAACCACGGGTCAGAGCCCACGAGAGGACACGCAGTCCTCAAGCGAGTCAGTATCTCCATGACAAAAACAGAAATTTATTTTTGATGAAGCTGTATCCCAGGGCAAGTTCCACATCTGTTCGGGTTTGCGGCTGTTTTCTTGTCGTCTTTTTTAAAGTTTTCCTGACATGTGTCTCTCATAGCGTCCACGGTGATCCAGTGAAAGCGGCGTGACTCTTGTCCTTAAATGACCTGTTATTTGTTGCTTGTGATATTTGGGATCTAGGAAGTGAAGCCTGTCCTCCTGTTGAACTTGCTGTGCTTTGTGCCGGATAAGTGCCTCACCTGAGAGCAGCTGATGGAAGCCTGGGGCCTCATTTGTCAACCACGTGTGCGCCAAGTTTTTGTGCATAAACCATGCTTACGCTAATTTCTACGCATAGAATCTGACTTATCCATTTTTCTTTCTTGTGCTTAAAAATGTGTGTACATTTAGAAACCACTTCTCACCAGGCGTACCGACAAACCGTTATAATATATAATCACAGGTAAACTGAGTCCTCAATTACACATACATAAAAGAGCTTCACTGTCAACCATGTAAGCAGAACTAATAGATTTTCAGCTATTGTTCTTGAAGACATGCATTTCAGTTATTACTTGGAAAACAAGGTAATTATTTCTTTCAGTGGGAAATTATGCCATTAATGTCTCATTTTCAAGTTGTTTCTCTGGTTCTGTGTCGCTGAGATAGATTCAGAGACTCTGTTAATGCCATTCAGTTGTAATCGATCTGCCTTAATAAGGAACTATTACGTTTTGGTACCTTTGATTTAACTACGCCGTGTATACTTTCTGTTATGCTGAAAGTGTTTAAAAAAACGTGCAGCAGTTAAACAAATGCGTCCGTACTGAAGTGGTATTGTGGCCGATGTCTATTTTGTGTAATGCAATTCATTATTTGACCATCACATAAAGTCAATCATTTATTTTCCCGCCCCTGTTCTGCATCTTCATTTATTTATATTTGGACCGGGACACGCTGCAAAGCTTCCCTGCACGTCTGCTTCTGCAATGCTGCGGCATCTAAACCACATGGCCTGTGATGTCTTTATCTTTCTCGGTTGCTACTTTTGTCCACAACAACTACTGGGACTTTCAGAGAGATGTGACTGACCATATTTGGTGTTCTGCAGGCATTAATGAGCCTGTATGTGCGCAGGTAGATGGATGTTGAGTAGGTGCGATTTATCATTGTTCATTGCGCAAAAGTGTGAGCATGCATGTTTCATAAATACACCTTTCCGTACGGCCTGTTCCTACGCACACATTTAGAACTGGTTCTACGCATGCTGTGGTAAATGAAGCCGCTGGACTCTGGAGGACAGAGGTGGTGTATGAGTGTACAGTAAAAAATGTCTTTAGATGTGTTTGTGTGGGACAGATATGGCTGCTGCCACACACACATGCACACGCACACCAGTTAGACATTAACCCAGGCGGATGAGTGTGGAACTGAGCCAATATTCCCATCAGAGGATTAAGTGGGATGCTTACAGTGGACAGTTTGGACAACCAGCCTGCCAACACAGGGGACTTTTAGGCCTGGGTGAGATGTCTGAGGGAGGGAAAGAGACAGAAATGGAGAGAGGAAAAAAACAGGTGGTGCATGTAGAGGAAATAACTATTAAGCAGCTCAAGCAGGCAGAAGACTGAGTCAGTGTTTCAAAAGTACGCTAAATACAAAGCTGCTGCCATTTGACAGTTAGCTTAGCTGAGCTAAGACAGCAGGCAGGGCGAAACAGCTAGTCTGGCTCTCTCCGAAGGTATCACAATCTGCCTCCCAGCACCTCTGAAGAATCACGGTATATCGCATTTGTTTAATCCATCCAATGTCATTTCTATTAATCAAGTCCTACCATAATCTGTCCATTTTAATATTTGAAAAAATAAAACGACAATGTCCAACCCAGTGTATTAGAGCCTGTAATGGCTCACCAAGCCAATGGTAGTCGGAGGCTCGCAGTAGGGCATCTCGTGACGTGACCCTCTCCTTGCAGGCCGTGCCAAGTCTCCCACCGTGCCTAGCCAAGAAATACATATTACATATTACCCCTAGTAAAATTACACTTCAGGTTTTGTACAGAAGATGTAAAATGTTTATTAGTCAGCTGTAGAGGGGCTGATAGGGCCAGGCTAGCTGTTTCCCCTACTTCCAGTCTTTATGCTAAGCTAAGCTAAATGGCTGCTGGCTGTAGCATGATATTCAGCGTACCAACACAGGAGTGGTGTCAATCTTCTCCTTTAACTCTTGGTAATGAGACCAAGGTGAAGTGAGGGGAAGAGAAAAAAAGAATCCGTTAGAAAGTAAAAAGAGTGATCACCTCATTGCCATGTCCCCCCCCCCCTTGAAGATACAGACGTAACCCAGTGTGCGAGCCTGTTTCTCATCAAGGCTGGTCCGCATGTTAGCAGGTCGCTGCCATGCTCGTTAAAACAGCTTGTCTTATGTGGAGTTAGGATTCTCTGAAACGCATGCCGTAGCTCAGGCAGACAGGTTAGTGTGTTATGTGTGTGTGGGTGTGACAGCAGCTGCCTTATTGTTTAATTACATTTTAATGTTTACATGAGTCGCCTCATTAGGCCCATTGACCTGGTAGAACTGAGGCAGGGGTGGTGGGATCATGATTACAGGGAAGGTGGGGGACGTTGGAGTTCTGGGAAATAAGTCGGCATGTACTTATTGAAAGTCCCATTGATATATTGGGAACAAAGGTAGGTCCTATGGGGATAAAGCAAATGCTTTGTTTCCAGCAGCAGCGGTGTGTTTAGAATACCAAGCCTGGACGTGCACTAGGGTCATGGCTCATTCCCAGCTTGCAGCAAGTTGTGTGATTGAGCTGGGCAGTCTGGCTAAAACATAGCTTGATATTTTGAAGTTTTCGACTTTTAATGAGAGCAATACCTTCGACAAACTAGTCTTTAAAAAAATGTCTTTCGTAAGATTTGTGAAGACCAGTTCAAATGATTCCAGTCAACAACATTTAACATTTAAGTCACGTTTTAGGCAAAACTGGATTTTCACACTGCACAGTTTGACGTGCCACAGTAGGAAAAGCACAGGTGTACTTAATAACCTTAATTATGGCTGAATTCTATTCATCTCAGATGGATTCAGGGCATGCTGGCTCCCTGGGACACTGAATGGAGTTACCATTAATGATATTAGTTACACCTAAGTGTTTTCTGGTAAGACACGTCTAAATGGCTGCTGTGAAAAAGGCCTGTTGCATGAAATCTGTGCTAGCTGTATGGCACTAAAAAGCTCTGCACCCCCCCACCCCCACCCCCCCCACCC
>CM022479.1:2863589-2878941 GCA_011952105.1 Coreoperca whiteheadi
GGAGAGGTGTGTTTAGAATACCAAGCCTGGACGTGCACTAGGGTCATTGCTCATTCCCAGCTTGCAGCAAGTTGTGTGATTGAGCTGGGCAGTCTGGCTAAAACATAGCTTGATATTTTGAAGTTTTCGACTTTTAATGAGAGCAATACCTTCGACAAACTAGTCTTTAATAAAATGTCTTTCGTAAGATTTGTGACGACCAGTTCAAATGATTCCAGTCATTTAACATTTAACATTTTAGTCACGTTTTAGGCAAAACTGGATTTTCACACTGCACAGTTTGACGTGCCACAGTAGGAAAAGCACAGGTGTACTTAATAACCTCTTTATTGTTGCCGAGGGGAAATTTACCTTGCAGCTAGGTAAAACACAGAACACGCTGACTTGAACCCCCCCCCCCAAAAAAAACCCCTCCTATGCAAGTACATCAGTGACCATCATCCACCAATATTATCTGGAAGACTGATCACCAGCTGAGTCATCCTGAGCATTTAACAGTTTGATGCCGTGAGGGACAAAATTATTTATCACCCCGTTAGTCCTGGTGCTCTGAATCTCCGTCCAGGGGGGAGAAGCTCACAGAGGACGAAGAGGACACGCTACAATGAGTCGAGCCTTTGAAATAGCCCTCTTTCAGAAGATGTTAGACATCAGGACGTTTGATAGCAATGGTCTTACTGGCCACTTTAACTTCGTGGTGCAGCCTGCTCTCGTCGTCTGTCGAGAGATCATTCAATAAGTGCTTTCTTTCATACTGTGAGGACCAAAACCACGTTAATCTGGGTTTCTGAAAATAAGTCATCACATCTGGAGTGTCTAGGTTTTGTAGATTTTAATAATCGCCAGGTCTGATCCCAGCTTTAAGTATGCTATAACTGGGCTGAATTTTTTTCTGGTCTGAGTATGAGTAATTAATACAATAATAACTGGAAAACAATTAGAGATGTGCAGAGCCCCTCTTCAGGATTGTATCCAAGCCGATCTGGGTATATTGTATTGTATGGATTGCGTGTGTTTCTGTGTTTTGTCCACCTCAGCCTGCTATTGCAAAGCTGCTATTTGACCTCAGCTGTGCAATACAGCGCAGCGTTTTGCTCACACATTAAAGCGAAAAACGTGTGGGAGAATGTGAACAATGACGTGGGAAGACCAGCGAGAGCTTGTCACCTGGACCGGCAAAACACACCCAATGTTTTTGTTGACCCAACAACTCCCAACAGAGTGATATGTCTTTTCAAGTTAAAAAAATCAGCTGATTGCGTCACGCCAGCTTCAGCAGTCACATTCTCCAGTTAAACATCTGTTCATATCAAATCAATAATTTAAGCTTTTAAGCGTAATAGTTTTAACCAAGGCCCTTCAGGCTTTGGATCAAGCAGCTCGTTAAAAATAAGGTGTTTACAAATTTAGTGGCTACAGCTGCTATTTTAATGTGCCCGATACTTATTTATGCATATCTTCTGCAGCTTTGTAAATATAATTATTGGATTGGACTTGGTTTTGGCAGATACCCAATTTTAATGGACTCCTAACAGGATTGGGGCCAAAAAGAACTTGATCTGGATATCAAGTCTGCTCATCTGTAAATGTTTACTTGGGTCCTTATACCCTTTGAGCTCTCACTCTTGTGCTTCTCTCCTTTTCTTAATCTTGCTTGATGAAATGAAGCATAGCTGGGATCACTGGTGTATTACATTCACACGAATGCGATCGGAGCTCTATATTTAAATAACAGGCCCACGGGGACGAGTGTATTGCATTGCTAACTTTATCACCCCTTTGGTTTATTACATTGTGCTTTTTCTGCCACTGTGCACATTAGTCAACATAACTGTGCCAGCCAAATATATTTTTGCGTTTTTCCCATCTCCTGTCCTTTTTTACTACCCAGTAGCCCACTCATTCCTCTGTTTTTTTTTTTTTTCTCTCCAGATCTTCTTATCATCCACCCTCACTGGCTTCTTCCCTTGTTTACTCTCTCTCTTCCGTCATCTACTCTCCCTCCCTCTGTTGCTTCTTCTCTTAATTCGGCCTTGCATCCTATCTATTTAAGGAAGAAAGCAGCATCTGCTGGTGAACTGCTGGGCTGGGTGGGACGATTCAGCTGAATGGTACAGCAAGTCCCCAGATGCCCCACTGTGGCTCATGGTGCAAAGGAAGTGAGAAAAAGAGAAGGCGATGCACCGTGGCAGATAGACAGATATGGACAGGGCAACAGCAGGAATAAGAGAAAACCACAGTTTAAAGAGAGGGACAGTGGACAGAGGAAAAGATTTACAAAGGAAAAAAGAAACCGTGTGCTGAGCTCCACCTCTGCTGTGCCCTGTCCCGTGTAATGTTTCTGCTCCACCACGACTCAGGTGCTGGAGCTGGCCATGGAAGCTGCTGTACACACACTCAAATATACATACCAACAGCACCAGGCCTATTCAGTCGGAGCCCGTGGGCCACAGAAGCAACCTCGTAGTGGCCCAGCATACATAAATCTGACTTGTGACAAAAGTATGGAGGACTAAAAGTGCCAAAATGAAATAAATTAAATACACCATTAAATAATTACTTAAATGGGTCATTAAATAATTAAAATACCAATTATTTCAATATTTACATTTCCATTTTAAGATTTACATTTACATTTCACGATTTACATTTACATTTCATGGTCCTGTGTTGCAGTGCTTCATGAATTGTCAAACTGTCAAACTCGCCCATCAAAGTTGGTAGGCGGGTCCTGACACCTGATTGGTTACCCTGCGCATCAAGTCAAGACAAATCAATTCCAGATGCAGAGCTACTTCCACTACACTGGGTGGCGCTCTTCGCCTCTAATGTTGGTTTAGATAACTATTAAACTAAACTTTACCGCCAAGTCGAACCTGCTAACCCCTAACGTTGAGAACGCCAGGACAAAATGGCTAAAAGTTGCCCGGAGCTGCTGCGAGAAGCAGCTAATTTAATAGAAGAAGCTCTGAGCAACACTCCTCCAGCTCCGGCGGCTCAGTCGCAACAGAACCCTGCCGCTTCAGCGTCAGCTAGTAGTGGCACTTCCCGGTGACGCTGCCAGGCAACTGTTGCTGTTATCGACGAGGATGGACAGCTCATGTTAGATGTTTCGGAGATAAGCCAGAGAGGCCAGATTGAGGTGGTTTGGACATGTTCAGAGGAGAGACTGTGAATATATTGGTAGAAGGATGCTGAGGTTGGAGCTGCCAGGCAGGAGGTCCAGAGGAAGACCAAGGAGGAGATTTACGGATGTAGTGCGAGAGGACATGAAGTTAATTGGTGTGAGTGAAGAGGATGCAGAGGACAGGGTTAGATGGAGGCACATGATTCGCTGTGGCGACCCCTGAAAGGGAGCAGCCGAAAGGAAAGCGACTTCAGACCAAAGCAATGGATCAGACTAGATTAGCGTTA
This sequence comes from Coreoperca whiteheadi, assembly GCA_011952105.1. Classification (NCBI taxonomy): domain Eukaryota; kingdom Metazoa; phylum Chordata; class Actinopteri; order Centrarchiformes; family Sinipercidae; genus Coreoperca; species Coreoperca whiteheadi. The sequence continues at coordinate 2,867,004 of CM022479.1, forward strand.
GCCCCACCCACTGACTTTGATGGGTGAGTGCAACAGTTTGACAATTCATGAAGCCCTGGAACACAGGAGCATGAAATGTAAATGTAAATCATGAAATGTAAATATTGAAATAATTGATATTTTAATTATTTAATGACACATTTAAGTAATTATTTAATGCTGTATTTATTTATGTCATTCTGGCACTTTCAGTCCTCCATACGGAAGTAGCTAACGAGTGAGCCATCTCGCTTCCTTCTCGTCGCTGATAATGCTCTTGCAAATTGCACTTGCAAAAGACCTTTAGGTTTGGCCTCAAAGATAAAGATACCTACATGCTGCCTTATTGACAGTAGTTTTTTTTAAAAATATTTAATATTACCTAAGTGCAACCGTTCCTCAATGAGCAGTATTCAGTCACGCTACCTGCCGCTGCTTCCCATGTGGCATAAAAGCAAGGCAGAGTGGCGTTCAGCCTGTGATAATGATAGGAGGTGTGTGGCCATGAGCGAGTCATAACATGGCCGTTAATCTGGTGGGTTGTTGTGGTGGGTCAGTTAGTAAAGGTACATACCACATGTGCTGCTATCTATCGTCCCAGCGTCATATCTAATAAAGCAGAAATGAGTATTTGAAGCAGCTATGTGGATTCCTCTTGTTCTGCTCTCACCCCTCCACATTCCAGTATCAGCCTTCACCTCTTTGTTATCTTGAGCTGTAAAAGATCTCGTCGCCTTTCGACCTCGTTTCTTAGTTGTTTAAGTCTTGTTCCCAGGCAACCCTTCTCAGAGGAAGAAAAACAGCCATCAGTGGCAGCTCCTAAATCTGCTATCTCTGTTTATGTTTACATCAGGCCTCCTCACTACAAGAAGGAGACATATCCATTCTCAGCCCATCTCCTCTCTTTCCCTCACCCCACCACCTCAAACTTTTCTTTGTTTTTTTTGTTTTTTTTAGCAATCTGACCTACTTCATGATTTCCCTTGGTCGCTTAGTGGAGGTAGTTGTCTGTTTTATTTTTCTCCCCCCTCCCGCTCTCTTGATTTTTCATTTCAGAGCGATGTTCTTGCGTCTCACCGGTCAGGTTTAACACCTCCGTGGAATAGAGCAGTACACCGCTGTGTTCTCAGAAAACCTCTCAGATGCGATATGAGCTGTGGGCTTCACCCTCTCTTCTCTCTGCAGGAAGACACATCACTCAATATCACTGCATGGTGAGATTGTTAAAATGAAAGAAATAATAAAAGCCTGCCCATCAGTGCAGGTTAATTTCACTTTTACATAGAAGCAAGTGAGACTTAGAAGTAAAAGGGTGCCAAGTGTTATGAATAATGTGAATAGCAATCATTTTCTTGAATTCAAATGAATATTGTCATCTTGCTGTGTTGCATATATTAATTTTAAGAATTGTAAAGTGCACAGCTGCAGGAAGAAGACCCAATGCACCCTCCAACTCTTTTTTTTTTTTTTTTTTGCAGTAAAAGTCCAACCTACTCAGCATCCCCCCTGTTCCAATTAAACAGTCAAGCATTAGTATTATCTCCATCCCTTTGTGTGTGTGTGTGTGTGTGTGTGTGTCTGTAAACTGTGACCTCAACCCAGTTGTAGATTAAAGCTCAACTCTGGCATGAACAAATCAGCAGATGGAGTCAGAACATGACAGGTCAGACAGAGACATTTTAGACCCGCCCCCTAGTGGAGTACAAGGCATGGCCTGTCGCCTGGTTGAGTTGGACACCTGTGGTTACTGGTGGTATCAACAGGTGCAGTTTAATACCAGTCCCAGTTTAAGTCCCAGAATTCTTGAGAAGCTACTTTGTCAGTTGAACTTGTTTCTTGTGAATTAACAAGAGAAGAAAATGTTGGGTTTGTGTTGGCAGTAACTTAATCCGGCTCTGATACGGCTGTAGGAGAGTGAAGTGTAAACAGGCTCATATCAAGATAAAATTACAAACATTAACACTGGATCACATGCATGCATCATTTCCTGCAAATCCCTCGTGCGTAGGTGGGAAATTTGAATCCAGCGAAGGGATGTCGGACCTCAGCCACTAACAATAAACATATGAACTATATGGAGCAGTAATTACAGAAGGTTGCTGAAATGCAGACCATATATACTATCAAAAACAGGGTGTGATTTCATGAAAATCTTAAGCATTCTAACTTTATGTCTGGGTGGGATATGGCTTGTACGCGTGGATGTGCACGTATGTGAGAAAGAAAAAGAAGTGAAAGTCTGTGAACGTCACTGACAAAATGAGTTATTTCTCCTGATGTAAATGCTATTAAGGACAATTTCCCGCAGTATTAGCTCTGTTGTAGGCCAGTATCAGTGGTACATTAGCCCACTTGACTCAGCTGGGCCTTGGTGCAGGGTCTCCTCAGACTGGGGCCTCTGGGTATGAATTAGAACAAGTTTCAGATCTTCCTCTAGTGAGGAAATGGTCATGCTGTTAGAGCAGGTTAGTTTGGGACATCAGCGCTGGAGCGCTTTTAGAGCTTGTGGTGATGGTTGACACACAGTACTGATAGGAAAACTGACAGATTACACAGATGGGAGACTGGGTTAATAAGAGTTGAGTTAGGTGTAGGTCATAGAGTCAGGGAGTGAGGGTTGATGGGTGGGTATAGCTGGTCCCACGAGGGACACCCTGTTAAAAATGTGTTTTGTAGAACTCTGAAAGAGGCTTTGGAAGAAAGAGAGGGAAGGTGGAAGTGTAGCAACTATTAGATAGCTGGATATAATAAATATACACATTATCCAGCATTTATTACATTGTAACGGATGTATTTTAACTGCTGTGTAATGGTATTTGATATTACTGACTACAGCAAACCACCGTCTCATTCCAGTGAAGACTGCTATAATTTCCTGGTTGCTAAACATTCAGTAGCAGGACTTATTATAAATGCCTACAACAAGATGAGGATAGTCAACTAAATTATTGAAACCTGCAATAACAGATTTGTTTTGGCCACTTAGGGGCAGCGGTAGCAAGTTGATGTGGCTAACTTGTTACGTAGTTTATCTACACCTTGAGCAGATATGGAGCATTCATTTAGAGTCATGTTTCCGGCAACCTGAACCTGGCAAACATTACCATTACATTATACATTATAACATTACCATTAACCTTTTAGAAAAGTACCAAAGATATCTTTGAGATCATATAGAAACAATGTCTCGACTATATAGTTTATTTCTTTATCTGCAAAATCCCCGGCTCACTAAACGCCACAGTCCCAATTCCTTACATATAAAGAAAAAAAAAGTAAGGTATCTATAATCAAATAAAAATTAACGATATGTTTTTTTCATAGTGGTCGGTCTATAGTTTTCAGAAACCATGAAGCCAAAAGTAGCAAAGTAATAAATCTGACGTATCTGTTGATGGATATTTGTAACCTTAAAAGGTGGGGTATGCGATTCTAGAGAAATTTGAAGCGAACGGCCAGAGAGGACGAGACGGTTCCCTGGAGGCAGCACAGCAGCTCCAGACAGCGATACTCACAGCTCTCCTGCTACTGTAGCTAACATCAGAACAACAGCACGTCGTACCAAGTTAGAAATCAATAGAAGTGATGCAGCACGGTCTATCCATCCGACAGTCAAGCAGTCATTGTGGTTGTACTAAATAGAAGAAATAATAATAAATAAATGAAGTCGTTGTATCATTAATGTTCTTTTGTTTTTAAGAGAGACGTTTAGTTAAAAGTTTGTAGTTTCTAGCAGCTATTATCCCTCAATTGTCACAGGGAGGCGGTCAAAGAAAGTGAAAGCGGATTACATCGAGGCGATAACCGGTCTTGTATGTGCCCGTGGAGGCACGGCACTGGTGACGAGGTCGCTTATCAGTTTGTGTTACCAGCCTTCACCCCTGGTGATGTCAGTGGGGCTGTCTCCGTGGAGATGGGCAGTGGAGCGACTGATTGGACGGTTAACCTCAGGGGCATCCGCGCCGACTGGGCCTGCTGTTCCTCAAAGTGGGACTGATGGGAAATGTGCGCCGGAGAGAAACGCTTTCATTTAGCCTGCCCGGCCGACAGTGTGTGTTGGTATAATTCCCATGCAAACACATTTTTCTTTGCTCTTACGTGCCTCATTGACTGTGACCGTCCTCTCCCTCTACTTTCTGTAGCATGCTCCCTGTGTTTTTCTTTTTCTTTTTCTTTTTCTTTTCCCTTCCTTTTCTTTTTATTTCCACATCTTTAATAGCTCTTTTAGTAGTTTTCCCTTCACACTCATTTGTTTCTTTATCTTCCTTTATCTTTTTCTTTCATGCAACTTGCAAACTACTATTCATTCTTTCTCTCGTACCTCTTTCTCTTCTCTGACTGTCTCTGCTTTGAACATCGTCTCTGCTCTTGTTCTTTTTTTGATCATAATATGACTCAGCTGTATTTGTATGTGTCTCTATACTATCGGCTTTTGTGAATGTGTGCGTGTACATTGTCGTATTTCTCGGAGTACGTGAGTGTGTGCACACGGTCACACGAAGTGATTTTCTCACGCTGGTTGGCATGATTGAAATTCACCATCCCGTGTTTATAGTCACTGGCTTCAGTATTGAATCCCTGTCTTCTGGTGACTCAGGCTTAATGAGGATGGGATGCCATTCATATTTCAATATAAAGCAGTGTACCTCAGGAACTTTTTTACAAAGGCAGGACTTTTGTATTACTTTTTTAAGTGTCATTCATGCCTAGTTTTTTATTGTTAAGATTTTATAGTTGGCCATTTACTGATTCATATGCCCTGAAAACGTTTGCTATTTGTCATTTTAGCTTAAAAAAAAACCCACTTCATGGAAATAATGCCTCCCTCAAAGATTCATATCCTACCCCTTGCTAGTTAGGGCCCACTACGTGGTTCCCGGACTGTTTTTTCACCCAAAAACCTCCGTGATTACTGGCTGACTTGATGAGCCCGAGGCGTGACTTTAAAAACATGGTGGCAACCACAAGGAAAGGTCTGATAAAGAGACATCATGTGCACCTTTTTCGTACGTCTGTACATATTCATGTGCCACGCGGAACCATCAGCCTGATACGTTGTCTTTTACAGTATATTTTTTCCTCCTTCCACTTCCAAGACATTTTAAACACAAACAGCCCTTGTTAGCATCCCTTATGAAACTCTGTGCCTAGTAAAAATTAAGAAATTCTACAAACTTGGTAAGTTAACCAATATTTAGAATTTTTTTTTTAATCACAGATATGAGTTCTCAAGATCAAGAATGAATTGCCATGCTAAAGAAATTACACGTAAATACAATAAAGCTATTTATTATCACACGTTTCACTGCATTCCGGTGATACTGATTTATTTATAAATGGTAATGGCTGGCTGGTGAGCTAACTTTTAGCTGTCTAGAGAGCTAGGTTCGTTAACAACATTCCTGTATTCCTGGTTTAGCATCCAAGCCTATAGACTTAGCGTTTGGCTATAGATAGATCTTGCTTAATGGTGCTCAGTGTCAAACTAAAACACTACACTTTCCAAAAGACTGGATAAAAGCATGCTTTTGAAGATCGAAATAGTGCTCAACCACAAACTGCCAAACAGAAGAAGTCTGTGATGAAGTTTTGTGCAAGTCCAACCTATTTGTTTCTCTTCAGTCAAGACCAATAAATCACAAAACACAAACAACAATTTCAGGAAGAAGTACATTTTTCATTTAGACAGTGTATGTGTATTTTGAGAAATAAATGGATGCTTCTTGAACGGTTCTTTATTGGAGACAGAGATTTAAAAATCCATAAAGCTCGCAGCTATCAGTGGTACTGGACCTACAAACTGGCTTCAGCTTTCTGTCCTGGTAGCAGACTTTTTTTTCTAGCGTTGATGTCACAAAACACAAAACGTGTATCTAACTGATTATGCCTTGTTGTGTTTTTGCCCAAACTCCCTCTGTTGCAGGAGCATCTCAGTGGGTATTTGGGAATCTCAATTCTGTGCCACTCTGTATTCACAATATTGCTTCAGCAGATATTGCCAATCTGTCTGAGCCAGATCAGAATAGAGGTATTATTGTATTAGTGCACTATTGGAATACACTGGAATGGATTGTGTTTGTTTGGAGCAATGGAAATAGCTCAAATAGTCAAATGACACTCTTATGAAAAGCCCTCTATCAATCCCTCCTAGTGGTGCTATAGGGATGATTCACCGTGTAACGATGGGATCCAATTTAACACTTCAAAGAGTATTAACAGCTGAATACGATGTTTTCAACTCAACCCCACAGGAAATAATCTCCAAAGTTTTCTAGAGGCTTCTAATGCAGTTTGCATGTCTTTATAGTTTCCGCGTGAGATCCCAAGTGAAGACGCTGAATTCGGATGTATAGGCTTGGACTGCAGTGACAGCTGGCTCTGCACAAGGCTCAACATTTATCTTCTCGTATATGGCGGCACATAGTCCTAGGATGACAGCTACACACCCAACTGTACCACCAGTTTCAGGCGTACATGAGCTATATTATGCTTTTAGTTCTTAGACAGTGAAAAGACAAATTCTATGATGTGAGTAGAATACAACTGGGCAAAATTAGATCATAATCCTGCTGACTAGCCTTGATGAAAATGATTGTCAAGCCTGTCATCCTACAGTGAACGCCCATTGCCTGAGGCCTGTGTGTAATTATGATAATTGAACTCATTTTGTGACACATAGGATTTGGTTGCAGCTAAATACAGAGTTTGTGTTTGTCACAAGGCAGTAAAATCAATTGACTTGCTATTGATAAATACCTGTATACCTGCATTGCCTTGAAATAGTGACAGGACAAAAAGCAAAAACCATGATTAAGTTTAGTAATGTTATTTGTTGTTTTATAGTTCACATAGCAGCCCACATGGGCTTCGAAAGACACCAAAAATACTTTAAGATTATAACTTCTTATATAGAACATTACATTGCAAACACAGAGCTCTAATTCCCTCCCTAACGTCCCTATTTTATAATAATAAGCAATAAACACAAAATGGACTTCAATTTCACCTAAATCACATAACAAACAAAGTATTTTCTCTACAGAGAGACAATGTAATCTGCCTCTTTCTTATGGGATTATTTCCCTATCTTTATTCATGAGCGTGTTCTTTTAATTTGAGGGCAAGACTTTATTGATTTCAGGTCAGATTTTGTAATGCTTTCCCTCAATACCCTGCCCTCGCACTCGTATACCCCCTGCTCGCACTTAGATTCGCTCAGCTTCTGCTCAAACTGCGTGCTTGCCCTCAGACACATTGTTGCGTGCACAGGTTTTCTGCGCTCCAGCTTCAGTGGTGAGCAAGCCCTTCTGGTTACATGGTCTGAACATGGCAGCCACCGGGATACATTGAACAGGAACTGGAAGGTGACAGAAAAAAAGAGCTGAGAAAAAGAAAGAGGAGATAATCTCAAGAGAATAATGAACCAGGGGAGGAGGATGTGGAAGTGGGGAACCAGAGCATGTCAGATTTTTAATTATGAATGACAAGCAGCATCAAACTTTCAAACTGAATCTGGGATGCAGCAAGCAGCGGGGATGGAAGAGGAGAGAAGAAGAGGGAGGGAGTGAAAGGTTGTCTTGAACTATTTTGAGTTTCGGGGGGGGGGGGGGACTTGAATTTAAAACGTATTGTTAAGTGCATTAAAACACAGCTTTCACGATGAAATAGCCGAGAGGAAATGAAAAGGCTTTTAAGTGTTCATGGCAGAGGGTGAAGCAAGCGGAGCAGCCGCTGCGATTACGCGCCTGTCTCGACAAACTTCACAGTGTCTGCATGGAGAGGCTCTGCGGCTCGGAGTTGTGGGAAGCGAAACGTAAACATATCTGACCTTTTTGTCGCACAAGATGTCTCAAGAGGCTGGCACACTTCCTGTTCAGAGATGAGACCTGCTGGAATGAATTTGTGTCTCAAGAGGTGTCTAAGCAGTGAGCCGTGTCTATCAATAATTCTGCACGTGTAGTATCATGTTTCAAGTATTATAATTATCTGAGGCTTCTCTATAAACCACATTTAAGACATCTTTTACCCAGTGCAGATGCAAAGCTTACACACACATGAGTGAGACTAACATTAAGTGGAAATAACTTAATTGAAGGTAACTGAGCATTTGGTGTTGGATTTGATGGCTATCATTAATTTGTTCATAATCCCACATTTGAAGGCCTTTGCCAACACTGAGAGTAATTGTTGTATGTTTTGTTCTGCACATAACAGGAACAATGTCATTAACACATGGACAGATGGGGAAAAAAATACTTGAAACTGCCATGTGCACTTATATACAGCGCAAGCCTCGCTGATGAAGAATATAAACGTAGATAAGACGTGTCAATCATGCTCCTCCTCTTCCTCCTTTCTTGTTGCTGTCGTCGGCTGTCAAGTTTGAATGAATGGGGACTAGCGCGGAATTCGTTCTCATTTATTTGAACATGATCCATGGAGCCTAATCGTAAATTAACGGAAAATTGATATGGTTCATTTCATTTGCTGCGCCACTGCTGCCTCACTGGAATGACAGGCTAAAGGCTGGGGTACGCTTGTAACAAACTAGCTCGTACGACTTGCTGTCCAGCCACGCCTGAAGGCAAAAGTGTTTCCTGCTCTGAACGGCCACACTTAAAGGTGGGGCGAAGGTCTGGTGTACTTAGAGAAGGGCGAGACACAATTCTCATCCGTCTTTCCTCAAAGGCATTCGTGCTGTTGCACCTAGCTGTACGCATTGAATGTGACAGAAGTCATCGTGTGAAGAGTGGGGGGAAAAAAAGAGCTTGGGAGAGAACTCCCGTCTACTTTCACACCTCCGCACAACCCAGTCGCTGCGTGAAGTGGGCGTGCTTGTCAGGTTTCGGAAAGTTCCAAAGCTGTTGGACGCAGCACCCCCAAATTCTGATCAAAAAGGTGTTGGGGAGGGGGTTTCAGACGCTTTTGGACAATCTGACAAGCACTTTGTTTGAAGCGTACGGTGTGTTTTCTTTGTTTTGTGTGATTTGAGAGAGCAACGATACGTACATTTGCAGAGTGACATACCAAACAGTGACATCATCGGGCAAGATTCCCCTGTTTTGTTACGTGTATGTGTCTCCCAGTCACTGCCCAAAGAATGGGCACGGCGGTGACGCTTGCATTTTCTGACAAAGATGGTACGACTCCTCTATCACATAAAATGCAAATGGCCATTCACACTCAATCAGTTTAGAGCCACCATTTTACCTAAACTGCATGTCTTTGGGCTGTGGGAAGTGTGTACTGTCTTCCTTTTCTTTGTCATAAAACCGTCAACCGAAAGCCTGCTTCTCCTGTGTTTATATTTAGCTATTGACAAGTTCGTGAGCACTCCTTTAAATAGCTGAACCTCTTTCCTAAAGCTCTAAGCATCTTGTTCTGTCTAAAGATGCATATACAGTACACTGCCTTTTTCAGGGCATTTGCTTTCTTGTTCGCCAAGTTCTCTTTTATGTAAAGAAGCACCGGCAGTCAGGGGGGAAAAAATGGGACACTGTGAGCAGCCCGAAGGCTAGCGGCGGAGGATTAGAGTTTCTGAAGATACAGATGGAGGGGGATTTGATCATTTGGCCCTTGGTGTGGCCTTGGGACTGTGGAGGACTTTAAGGCCATTGCTTAAAGAGCCCCAAGGGGGCGGGTGAAGGGGAGTTTTACTCCCAGAACCAGGGGTGCCGGAAATGGCTTCTACCACTGCACAACTCTATTGTGAAATATACCTTGTAGGTTTAGCTTATGAGGTTGAAAAATAAAACCAGCGCACAGAGCGGAAAGGAAGCGAAGCTCAATCCAAGAAACCCCAGACATACACTGTAAACACAGTTTCTTAAATTGCAGACTTTACATCTCATTATATGGTGCAATGCTTCAATACTCTTTTATTGTACCTAGAAAACCAAAAGACGCAGCTGTCATCGGTGCTGCTGTGAGACTGATTTGCATACATTTTTAATATACAAACCGTGTTCTTTTGTTTCCTTCATTGATTTCAAGTGACAAGCCACCGCTCCCTCGAGTTGACATACCACATGATAACATTTGATAAATATGAAACGAGATTAAGTGTGACACTGTACCGATTGTCAGCAACGGGGACTGCATGTATGTGCTGCATTTATCTCTCAAAGCCTGTAAGCAGTTCGGGAGCTCAGCTGCCTTTTTAAGCATTCGTAGTGTTACTTCTAAATCAAGTTGATTTGAAATTCACATCATTCAATAAGCAGTAATTAAAGATTCACCTTGATTCCCAACCGAATGCGCAAGGACATGAGCAGGGTAAAGATACCAGTCAAACCACTGGGTGCATTGTTCACCAGCATTTTGATTCTAATCACCTCCACAACTTCACCCCCCATTATTTCTTCTCTAAATGCTAGTGTGTGACGTAAACATCTGTTATTACTTACTTACAGACATACAATTTCCATCATCGTCAACACGAATATGAGCACTTCCACCTGAGCCACTGAGATTTTTATTGCTACTGCCACAGATTCTGTCGAGGGAAATTCACTTATTTCAGAGTGTGATCCCATCAACTCAACGGCTCTGTCATAAATTTTGTTCTTTACTATTTACACATTAGCAAGGGAAATCTTGCTCGCTCTGGGGCCATTCCCACAATGAGAATATGCAATCATAGCAAATGTATGCCGTTAGCAATGATTCTGAACGGATTAAAGAGACAACTGACATCACTGGAGACTGGAAACAGTCATGTCATGATTGTCTTTGATTGTGAGAGACATAAGGGACAGAAAAGAATTTTGTTCTCGTTGGTTGAATTGCAGAGCTCTCCAAACTAACGAGTGAGTTTTCCTAAAAGTGGGTTGGGCTTGTCGGCGTCAGCAGCTAGTCTGTCCACCTTGAGTTTATTACGTGGCTTTGTTTGAACATTGACTGCAGCCAAGGGACGCATTTTGCTGCCATCCATTTGATAATAATAATAATAATGCATTTCTCTACGGGCACCTTTCGCAGCACTCAGGGACACGTTACACCTTACAGGCACAGTTAAAAACAAGCAACAATCATCATATCAAGACATCATAAAATCAAATAAAAAGCAGTAATTTACGAAAACAAGTTAATACAATAACTAGGTATAAAATCTTCATCAGTGCAAAACTCAGACTACAACCACAGTCATTAGAGAGTCCAACGGAATGTCGAAAAGGTATGTTTTAAGGCAAGATTTCAAGGTGGAGATTCACTATTGGGAATGTCTTGCAGGAGAGAGTTACGCAGGCGGGGGGACAGAACAGCTGAAGGCTGGTGTGGTGAGCTGGATAGCAGAAGCGGATCTGACAGAGCGGGGAAGGGGCGAGGTCATGAAGGGCCCTAAAGGAAGAAGCCGAACCTTGAAAATCGATGCGGGAGCCAGTGAAGCTGCTGAAGAGCAGGACTGATGTGATCTGTGAAGGGAGTTCTGGCAATGATACGGGCAGCTGAATTCTGGACCGTTTACACTGGAGTGGAAGAGCACAGCAGACGGAATTGCAATAGTTAACATAGGATGTGAGCAGGGTGTGAATGTGATTGTACACAGGCGCGGCTCGTGATTACTGCCATGTTAGTATAGCAGAGTTAGTTATTCCACTTAGCATTACCGCGCGCCCTCTTTTGGGGCTCCTGCACACTTGAGGGGTGCACCCCAAACGTTGCTACCAGTCTGCTGTATTCTAAACCAGTGGTGAATAGATCCGTAATACTGGTAAGCTCCATTAAAAAAAACTTGTGTACATTGGCTGGACATGTTGGTCATGTGTAATATGTTGTGGAGTCAGAGGGTATTGCAACGGAAGCTAGCTGTGGGAGACCTAATAGCATTCTGTTGTTACCATTGCCTTAATCTTCTCCTCCTTCTAAGTACTATACCATCTACTCACGCTACAAACAGCTTTCATTTCTTGAGGCTTGTGCACGGAAACACAGCTGTTGTTAGCATCAGCACCTAAGT
>CM022479.1:2878973-2940830 GCA_011952105.1 Coreoperca whiteheadi
GTGGGGGCGGGGGGTATTGGAACGGAAGGTAGCGGGGGGATGCCTAATAGGATTTTGTTGTTTCCAGGAGAACCCCCCCCCCCCCCCCTCCTCCTGTTTGGAGCCAAAAGTGCCTATTAATCAGTAGTTGATGATGAACAGTGAACAGTATCTGCAGATGTATACAGATATCATCATAGTGATTCACATTGCATGCTGTGTGTAGGTGGTTGCCAACTACTGTTTATTCGTGGTTGTTGTTTCAAAGAGGAGTATAAAAAGTAGGGTTGGATTCTAAATGGTTCCACTTTTGATGTGGTGCCATATTGATACAATTGAGCAAATCTCTTCTCTAGTCATTTGTTCTCTCTCCCTTCTTAATAGCAAAGGCAATGTAAACAAACACATAGTTAGTTGTTTAGCTAAATAGCAAATATATATTCTGTCTTGCACAATTGGATTTTAGTTGTGTTAATGTTTTTTCTTAAAACACTCAGTCATGTATTTAAGTTGGTCATTTCTCTGAGATGGCAGAGACGACCGCTGGCATAGGCAGCGTAGGCAAATGCTAGGGGCACCATGATAATGTAGGGTTGTACAGTGGCCAGGGGAGGGCGAGAGAGACACACACAAAAACAACGCAACGATAAATGCAACATGGGGAGGCAAATGTGCACGCCGTTGACTTGCATTTCGGCAAGCTGTTTTCATGGCTTGTTTGCTGAGGTGCACACTAAATCGCAAAAGGTGAAACAAAAAAAAAACAACGTACAAAGTTCCTTTTCAGTTAAATATATGTGGCCATCAGCAGCAGGAATATGTGCGCTGCATCTGCAGTCACTAGTTTTTGATGTACAGCGAGTCATTTCAAGCACGACTCGGTGAGTACCTTCATTCATTATTTAAATCTTTCGACACTGTGGGATCTAACGGTAACTGACCTTCTGTGCTTTTGTATGAGCTGTGCCACACTCATTCAAGTTTATACAATAGATGATTTATATAGTGGTTGACTTTTTTAAATGTAAATGGACTGTACTTGTATAGCGCCTTTCTAGTCGTCCGACTACTCAAAGCGCTTTCACACTACATATCACATTTACCCAGACACACACATTCATACACTGATGGCAGGAGCTAACTGCCCATCAGTACAAATTAAACTAATCATTCACACACACTCACACACCGACGGCACAGCTTCGGGAGCAATTTGGGGTTCAGTATCTTGCTCAAGGATACTTCGACACATGGTTGGGGATCAGCCGGGATCGAACTGCCAACCTTCCGATTGGTAGATGACCCGCTCTTCCACCAAGCCACAGCCGCCCACATTAAGCAAATCTCTATACCTTATTTCCTCTGGATTATTAAAATAATCCCTGTTGTATCACCAGGATTATTACAGGGAGTCTACAGTGTATGTGAATGGCCGGCGTTGCTCATGGTATTTACAGGAACAGCATCGTTGTGCAAGTGTAAATGCATCCAGATATGATTTACTGATTGCAACCGTTTAATCAACTAATTAGAAACACAGTCAACAGCAATAAGCATACACATTTTTAGACGTAGCTCGGATTATTTTCTATAAATAACATAAACGTAATCACAAACAAACATATTAATATTTGAAGTTCAGTCTAATGTTCCGGATATCAATAAACTGCTTATGTTTTGTATTCATCTTTGGGGTAATGTATATTTTTCCTTCCAAAGAAGAGCAGTTTTCTCCCGAAAGCCAGCACCTCGCAGCTCATTAAACCAGTCTGCTTTTAAAGGATTAAAGAGGATGAGAGGAGCAAACGAGTTTCATGACAGCAATGAGGGGAAATCCAAACCGTTACGTTGTGGGCTGTAAAACCAAAACACTGCGCTGAGAGAAGCTAAAACGCTCTGTGCAGCTGAGGGGAACTACGAAGCTGGGCGATTATTCCTGGTGGGTTCGTCACGTGGTCATTTGAGCCATTGTTGATCTAAAAACTTTAATTCCTGTAACGTAAAATCATTGAGACCTAAATAGACCAGATGATCCATTAAAAAGGATTCAGATTCAGGTTCTATAAATGGATTCAAATTTGGATTTAGATTGAGTGAGATACAAATAGTGTTACCCAAATGTAGGGTAAATGTGTCTACGCCAAACACCTTGTGTCATGCAGTTACATCTAGGTATTTGGCTATCTGGGATAAATGTGATTTATTTATAGTTCAGTGGTTACAGCCCTGTTGTAGTGGAGCCAGGAGTACTAACTACAGCTTGTTGTAAAATGCCCCATTTAAGCACAGTTGCTTCACACGTCGCTTGTTTGTGATTATTGGCCAGTAAGTAGTCATTCACTTGCTGTACATAATCCCATAACCTACTGACTGCTAATATGTTAGCACTGACTATGGGATTCAGGCGCTACACATGGAGGTTTTTGGTGTGTATAGTCTTAACACTTAATCGATACAGTAAGTTCACCAACACGCCAATCATCAAGGGACTTTGTGTGTTATTTTAATCTTGAGTAATTGCTAGTATGTGACTTGTTTATGCCTTCATAAATTAACAGTTCAAGCTGCCCTTATCATCAGCATCAGCTTAATTACTTTTGTAGGCATTTACTGACAGTATCCCCATGAGGGTTTTGGCAGTATGCCACTGATGTTCCGCTCGTCTCATGGGAGGACGCCCAGCTGATGGTTTCCTATTTTAGTAGAGACCCTTGGGACTTCTGCAAAGTCCCTCCCTTATAGTGTTGTGGCTCTAGGGATGGTATTGTTGGTATGTCCACCACTTTGGTCCAGACTGTTGGATGGCTTGCCATTAAATGTGGTGCAGACATGCACGTCGGCTTCAGGATGAACGAAAGAATTTCCGGTGATCCCCTGACCTTTCACCCAGTCCCATGATCAAGTCAAAATGTCACCATGTCCAGTACTTTGGATTATGACCAAATGCCAACTAACTAATGACATTCACATCGTAGTGGTTTGTTTAGTGCTAATACTTAGCACACAAACTAAGATGATGAACATGGTAAATATGTGTACCTGCTAAACATGTGCATGTTAGTATTGTCATTGTGAGCATTAAGCTCAAAGCACTAATGTCCCTAAGTAGCTTTGCTGTAGACTCCCTAATCTTCCACTCTCATTTCACACACAAAACAACATATGCTTGTGGCTGTACTTAATCAGCGATAGACGTGCAAGTGGCTGTTTGGTATCTCAGGCTAATTTACCCGTCATTAGCTGTCACTGTTTGTTGTAAGCGAGGACAGACGAGGGCCCCACAGGATTTAAAGGTAACTGTGTACATCCATCAGCTTCCTACCACAGCCCATTATTGTATTCCCATGTTAGTGTGGTGCATTTGATGCGATAGGACTTCTTGATCACTTTCAGTTTTCTCGAGTGTTCATCATATGTAAGGCTGCTGTGGGCAAGATGTTGATGGAAACATTTTCATATTTATGCTGTATGTACACTGCTGCCAGTGAAGCTAAACAGGGAAGAGGTATTTCTGCATTGAGTTGGTCATTTTGTTAAACAGTTCCCCCTTGATAAATGTGAACAAGTACAGTTGAACTTAAAGAGCCATACTGCTGTAAATGTACTCCCATGTTTCCTTCCATTAGGTGGTTGATTCCCTTGCATTTAACTGCTATTGTGTTGTTGGCTCA
The DNA here is from genome assembly GCA_011952105.1 of Coreoperca whiteheadi. NCBI lineage: Eukaryota > Metazoa > Chordata > Actinopteri > Centrarchiformes > Sinipercidae > Coreoperca > Coreoperca whiteheadi. Next base: position 2,882,624 of record CM022479.1, read on the forward strand.
CCGTAGTAGGCTGTCAGCATGTGTTGCTAGTAGGGACAGAGCACCCCAGGGAGTCTTGACCATAGTCACGTCTGCCATGCACACTCTGAAACGGCACCATTCACAGCTGATAACCAGAGTGTAATAATCTCTAGCAGCTGAGTATTGGGAGAACGGTGTGTACTCTTTAGCCTTCTGGTATTATATAATGAAGCGGCTCAATTAGATCCTTGAATGAAATACATATTAATGAAATAATGATTATAATACTTAATAATATTTATAAATTCACAATATCTCTGCCTTCAGGTGCCCTATTTTTGGCATAATCAAGCACAGCATTTAGGGAGGAGATATAGAAAGGCTGAGTGTGAGAGGAGAGAGATATTTTCCAGTAATGTACTGTGAACTAAATAAAATATATTTGCATAATTTTGAGTTCACCATGTCTGCTAATCTCTCTGAAAGTAATAGCAATCCACAGGAAGGACTGATGTCATTTTTTCTTCTCTGAGGTACGAGGATATGGGTGCTACGTTTATGATATGGCAAGCTTCAGATGTTAAATTTAGCAGCAAGACTTTACCCGCATATTTTGCATCAAATGTTACCATGCTGCCATGTATATTTCCCCATCTTAAGGCAGAATGTTTCCATCAAAACAAAACAGGCTTGGGATTGCCTCCCAAAATCATAGAACACTGATAAATAATAGAAGAACTAAAAACTAAAACATATCTTTTTTTTTTTTTTTTTTCTCTTTTTTTTTTTGTAGTTGCCTTCATAGTTTTTGCGATGCCGATGCACACCAGAGCTCTCAACATTGCAAACACGCAAACACACACACACCCACACACACACACACACACAGAGAAACACCCATCAAAGCTTGCAACATTATTTATGCAATTTCTTGAGATACAGACGCAACACAAACCATAAATATCAGCTTCTTCTTCAGTGGGGCTTTCAGCTTTAAAGGATTGGTAAAAGCATTGTTTTGGGCACCTGAACATGTGAGATGAATTAAAGGAAAAGTTTGACATTTCAGGAAATATGCTTATTTGCTTTCATGCTTAGCGTTAGAAGACGAGATCAATACTACTCTCATCTCTGTACGCCAACTATTTCGCTGGAGCCAGGAGGCGATTATCTTAGCTTAGCATAACCACTAGAAACAGGGGGAAACAGCTCGCCTGGCCGTATCACAGTTGTGGCGTTACAGGCAGGTGAGTCTTGTCGTCAACGTGAGATTGCGTTAGGAAGCGGGGATGCACGCTATATGGATTTCTTTTCAGCCAATACATAAAAGATGACCGATAACTCCACATTTTTGTATTTAAAAAGATGTTCATAACCTGTAGTTTATGCATGCCTGGGGGTAAAAAAGACCAAGATGGATGATTTAATATTCAACAGCTTGGACCTAACCAAATAATTCATAGTAATACAAATTTCCCATGATCGACCAATAATTTATCGGGCTGTTTTTTATATATATATCGTGCTTCCCTTTTGTTGTAGTGACCCCTAGTATTCCTGCACTTCTCAGAATCAGCTTTATTGCCAAGTAGGTTTGCACATACAAGGAATATGCTTTGGTATTTTAGAGCAAAACAGTAAACATAGAAGTATAAAGTGTATGTGGTATGGCATGGCATATACATGTGGTTTGTTTGTTGTACATCTAATCTTTAGTAACCAAACCACTTCCACACTCCCCTTTTTGGAACCAACTCCTTCACCGTGGAGCCGGCAGCAATGTCACTAAATTATACTATTACTATACTATATTAAATTACATTATTAAAAATTATACCTATATACCGTGAGCGCTATGATATGGCACTCCATGCCATTTATTAGCCATTATTTGTAAACAAATAACAAATAATGGCTAACAAATGGCATGGAACCCATGATGGTTGCGGTGCAGCTGCAGTGTGTTCCCTGCACTCTCCCCATCAGTTCATATAATGCCTTTGTTTGCTCTTGTTCACCCCACAGTTGGAGCCTGTGACATACGGGGCTTGTACTGGATGGTCAATCACATTCAGTCTCACAATCTTTGATTAGCATTCGTTTGGCTACCAGCATACCGTTCATACCATATTAATCATATTAGGGGACTACTTCAACTACTGAAATGTGTAAGTTGCCATGCCAAAATGTCCCAATAAAATCTTTAAAGGAAACCCCAAACTGTCAGACCTCTCAGCAAATTTGCCATGATGATGATATAATGAACAGAATATTAACTTAGCATGTACTGTACTTTAGTTATTTATTATGGTTCAGTTGATTTCTGTAACTTGCTTAAAAGATTCCGCTGAGCCCCAGTAGTGGTGTGGATCCACTTCGGAAATTAAAGGTCAGATCTACAACAAACCACACTAACATTTAAGCAGTGGAAGAAGATGGGGACAGCAAAAGGGTGCAACACATCAAACTTATGTGGTGTTTCTGTTTGTTTGTTTTCGGTCATTATTGCAAAAACACCCTGCAATTTCACATGATCACTTCACAAGGCAATACCACCTACCCCCGTCAGGTAGTTAGATCATGAGCGCCTCAGGATTTTTCTTAAATCCTTCCATTTCCCCTCCTGTTGACACACTCTCACACACACAAAACACAAAGATGTTGAATTGTGTATTCATATGCAAATACGTCCACACGTACATGAAGGTGTGGGCACACTAATCGCTCTGCTGTTGTCGTCATTTCTCTTTCCCTCTCACTAAAAGGTCAGCGTGCCCATAGGGCTCATGCCAGTGAGTGTGACTAGGAAGAAGGCAGCATTAATTTTGAATATATAGTATTATTAGTTAATTATTAGTCTGAGCTGGAAGATGAGGACAGCAGAGGAGAAATGTAGGTATAGAGCGATCTATTGGGTCGCTTACTTTCTCTCCTCCCACCTGCTAAATGTCATTGCTTTCCCTGTCAATCCTCAGCTCACAGTGTGCTCGCCTCCTGCTGTGTCTCCGTGCCCCACACACACACACACACACACGCACACACAGACGCTAATTCAGATGCATTTCTGTCAACAGTGTGAATGTGATTCTGATTATAACCTGCATTGTAATCTGAATGCGATGCTATTATGTTGAGACCTGACAGGATTACTTGTTCTGAGTCTGTCTGCTTCTACCTCAGCCTGGAGTCATCCATGTGGGGATGTCTCCATGTCTCCTGTTGTCTCCATGTCTTTATTGCTTTTGCCATAAGGACCAGGAAACCAGGAGAGATTACATTTGCAAATTTCAAACTTTACTGATTTGGGGCTAATTCCCAATCATAGGGGGATAAACTCAACAGTCACTCAGAAACTGTAAACCTCCTGGTTACTGGTGGTGGAGGGAGCAGATCAGCCACAGGAAGAGCAGTAAATACATACTAAACTGATTTTTAAGAGCTGAAAGATGTGAGGGGAAAAAAACCTAATTGAGATTTTTCTGACCAATAATGCGATTAATATCTCTTTCCATAGAAATAGTTGAGCAATTTACCTCCTAAAGATATTCCATGAGTTGGTATACTTAACATTACTCTCCGATACTGAAATACAATCACGACATTCAACAGTGCCGACAATCAATATTGGACAGTTCTGGTAATAATGAAAAACTGCTCGCAATGTTTATGTGAGACTGATAGTCATTAATAAAACGGTTGACAGCGCCGCACTTTAGCTGCTGAGCTTCCCCTACGTCGGCTCAGCCGTGATATACAATCTGTGACTTCCTGGTTAGAAGCGTACTGAAAGGCTGCAAAAGCCACATAAACCATCATGATGTGATAACTCTCTTGCAAATAGTTGGCTGCTGAGCTGTTAACCTCATACACTGTCGTGCAAAGGCCCCGTTTTGTACTGGACTGAACGTAGCCAGCAACAGACGTCACGGTGGAATGAACGGCGATGCATTCACTTGCTGATGTACTGGAGTGAATTTCTTAGCTTAGGAGAACAGGGAACGATCTTCATAGTCAGTGACAGATCTTAACTAAAAGGAATGTTCCTGAAATCAGCAGATTGATTCGTGAATTCCACCGATTCTTTCCCAGCTCTTGATTTTCTTTGATGGATATGGCAATCTTTCAAATTGCAATTTTAACATAAAAACAATTAATTGATCTGCTGTAACAGTTGGTAGGTTTTCACATGGGTGGCAGGGATCAGTTGATGAAATTGCCTTGCAAAATAAAAATTGTGAATTTGTAAATATGTAGTTCCGAATATGGAATCAATCTCCTGTCTTGGTGTCACCTTTGGTGTGCTTGACAGAATGACAGACCTTGTTGTGCTATCCATTGGGTTGTTGTATTAAATCAAATCAGGCGTATGCCCCGTGAACCGGCAGAATAAATCCCCCCATGGAGTCCAAACACTGGTGGGTGGTGGTGGCTGATGGCTGATGGGATGATGAGCTGATGGATATGCGGAGACTGGGCGGTGATGGGGATGTGAGAACGTACTGAAGGCAGAGGGAGAATCATATTTAAATAGGTTGACAATGAAGGTATGTCACAGTGCTATTGGATAGATATTTGATGTGACAGCCCCAGATAATGACAGCAGGATATCGGAGTGAGCATGCGTGTGAGGAGTGCATGGCAGGATGGGATGAGAATTCACTACGCCCAAGCATTCAGACGCACAAGTGCGCATTCCTGTTAGATTACTTTACTGTACTTTTTATTTCATTGTCTCACCAGTACCTGAAGCAATGCGCCCACACCAACGAAGCCCCTTGTATTTTTTTTAACACACAGCTGTTTTCATACTGAATATCTGCTTACTGATTAGTCAGTATGTAACCCCTGGACAGAATATGACATATAATTGTTCAGCATATAAACTATGGAGGACTAAAAGTGCCAAAATTAAATAAATAAATAGACCATTAAATAATTACTTAAATGTGTCATTAAATAATTAAAATACCAATTATTTCATGATTTACATTTACATTTCATGGTCCTGTGTTGCAGTGCTTCATGAATTGTCAAACTGTCAAACTCACCCATCAAAGTCGGTAGGCGGATCCTGACACCTGATTGGTTACCCTGCGCATCAAGTCAAGACAAATCAATTCCAGATAATGGATCAATGCAGAGCTACTTCCAATACACTGGGTGGCGCTCTTTGCCTCTAATGTTGGTTTAGATAACTATTAAACTAAACTTTACCGCCAAGTTGAACATGCTAACCCCTAACGTTGAGAACACCAGGACAAAATGGTTAAAAGTTGCCCGGAGCTGCTCCGGCAGCTCAGTCGAAACAGAACCCTGCCGCTTCAGCGTCAGCTAGTAGTGGCACTTCCCGGTGAGGCTGCCAGGCAACTGTTGCTGTTATCGACGAGGATGGACAGCTCATGTTAGATGTTTTTTCGGAGATAAAGCCAGAGAGGCCAGATAGAGGTGGTTTGGACATGTTCAGAGGAGAGACTGTGAATATATTGGTAGAAGGATGCTGAGGTTGGAGCTGCCAGGCAGGAGGTCCAGAGGAAGACCAAAGAGGAGATTTATGGATGTAGTGAGAGAGGACATGAAGTTAATTGGTGTGAGTGAAGAGGCTGCAGAGGACAGGGTTAGATGGAGGCGCATAATTCGCTGTGGCGACCCCTGAAAGGGAGCAGCCGAAAGGAAAGCGACTTCAGACCAAAGCAATGGATCAGACTAGATTAGCGTTAGCCCCACCCACTGACTTTGATGGGTGAGTTTAACAGTTTGACAATTCATGAAGCCCTGCAAAACAGGACCATGAAATGTAAATCGTGAAATGTAAATCATGAAATGTAAATGTAAATATTGAAATAATTGATATTTTAATTATTTAATGACACATTTAAGTAATTATTTAATGGTGTATTTATTTATTTATTTCATTCTGGCACTTTTAGTCCTCCACAATAAACAGGTTGTTCTTTTTTCCTTGAATGTAAGATTGTCATTCTAACTCTTCTGGATTCTTCTAATCCAGTGTTGTCTTTTCTTCCAGGTTGGGCCCCGCCAAGGGACCCTCATCCTCTCCAGCGCTACCAGGAGGGTGTGAAGCCCACAGTCCAGAGGGCCCCGTGCCTGACAGCAAGTCATTGAACAACACTCCAGGATTTGGAGCTCTTGTCTAATTAAGGAAAGAAAATCATTCTTGAAAAGGAAGTTTTGCAGTCATTACACTCCTGTAGAGTTTTCATTTAAAGACTTTGGTTCATTTATTAAAGGATTTTTTTTTCCCACCAGGGTGCAAATAGAACTGCGGAGCTGCTGCTGAGGGGGAGTGGTAGCCCAGAATAATTAAGTTTTGTTTGACGGTATAAAATTCTCTGCCGTAAAGGCTTTCTCTTGGATTATCAGGGCACTGGTGAAGGTCAGTGTTCTCTAACTCTCTCTTCCCAGGTCTTTGATCCAGTGCCATCTCCCCACTCTTTTCTCTTTTTCAATTGCTCCACTTTTGACTTTGATGTTTTTGTGGGATTAAGCATTAAGCCCTGGGACACCCTCTTCAAGCATTTATTTTTTTACCCCAGGAATATACTCAAGCCAAGACTTTACCCAAAATAACGGAGAGAAAGGGATAGAGAGGATTGAAGGGCAGATGGCTTCGCCGCTCGAAAACACCAACAGCCGGATGAATAAAACATTTGAATAGAGAGGGAGTCGTGACATCTGGCCGAGGAGTGAGTTAGACGCACTCTTCATTCCCTCTCTTTCTGTTGCCTATTCTGTCCACTATTCACTCGCTAGCATCCCTATCCTCGTCACACTCTCTCAGTCAATCCACCAGTCACTTTTTCTTGTCTCTTTCCCTGTGGACACAGGGGTTCAGGCGGTCACTCAAACAGACAGAAACAAGCTTGTGTCTCCACTTGCTTCGTCTGCTTTCGCTCAGTTTTCTTCCACCTTTGCGTGCCCCCTCACCCCACCCTCTCCTGCTCCTTCCCTTCCTCTTCCCTCCTCCCCGGCACGGTGTGTGATGGTGTGTCCCCTCCTCTCGGTCCTGGAGACATGCCTGTGCAGGAGATGGCGGTGAGTCCTGTCAAGTCCCTGTACTGGGAGCAGTTCCCCCCCATGTCACAGCGCCGCGTCTACTGCACTCCCGTCTACCACGAAGGCCTGCTGTACGTGCTGGGGGGCTGCAGCGAGACCGGCGTGCCCCTGGACAGCGTCGAGGTCCTGGATGTAGAGAGCCAGACGTGGAGCCAGCTGCCGCCGCTGCCCACTGCACGGGCAGGGGCCTCGGCTGTGGGGTTGGGGGGCCAGGTGATGGTGCTCGGGGGCATGAATCAGCAGCAGACCCCGCTGGCCTCCATGGAGATGTACCACCCTGACGAGGGCAAATGGGAGACGAGAGCCAACCTGGGTCAGCCGTCCATGGGAGTCACCACGGTGGAGAAAGGTAAGAAATTAGAATGCATGCATGTAACCCAGCTTTTCATACCAAACGTGCAAGTGCAACATTGTTGTCAATAGAGAGGGCAGCTGCGCCCCTTACAAGCGGATCACACATTAAGACTGTTCAGCCAGTTGTGAAACTGACTCATCGCCACCGGATCTGTTCCTTTTTGGGTCAGTTGGTGTTGACAGTCGGCAGATAAAATCATATAGTGTGTAAGTTTTTAGATGCAGTCGCTGCCAGTCGCTCTCATAACACATAACATTGGCAACTGATGACACTTCGTGTTGCCCGAGAACCGGTACCGGTAAATATACAGCTTGATCGAATTTCAGGAACAATCGTCTCACCCACCTCCAATTCCCTCTGTAGGCTATACAGTCGTACACACACCTCGGTCGAGCATCTCGGCCAAACTTTTTTCCTTTTTTTGGCCTCAGGGCAAATTGCTCATAAAAAGTGCAAGCTGCAGGTTGCCGCCCGTGTTTGTTTTGGTACAAGAACTCTCAGCAATTGTTGTTCTTGCGGGATTTGCCGGGTTGTCTACTGCTAGAACGTTCAGTGTGTTTTCTGGTGCATTTACTCAGTCGCAAGGTTTATGCTCACGCTGGCTGTCATAGACTGTGAAAAACTGTGCAAGTTGGTGAAAACAATCTTGATTATGTGGTTTGTCTAGTCGTTGTAGGTTTCAGCAAGACTTCAGGTCTATCCCAAGCGTAAGCAGCTGCAGGTGTAGCATGTGTCAAGCGTTTCTAACTTTGAACCCAAATCTGCTGACTTCCAACATAAGTGTCCAAAGTTATTCTCGCATTGACAGAATACAATTGGAAAAAGAAAGCAGTTAAACCCCTCCCCCAAACAACAGTGTCGAATCACCAGGCACGGCAGATTGGTCAAGCTCTGGATTTCTCCACATACCGACACAGTGTCCATGGAGCTGTAGTAGCCCAATACTTGGTGTCTTTTATTTGTTTTTTTGTCTTCTCTAACATAAGCTACTTAAAAAAAATGCATGCCTGGCTAACTAGTTGCCTACAGTACTGCCCTAGCAGGCCAGGAGTTATCCTTCATATCATTAGCCGGATGTTACAGTAACAGAATTTAAGGTTAGCTAGCAGCTCTGATTTGCTCTTAATTGTTGCTAAACTCCGTTTGTGCTCGACCTCAAATCCTTTTCTCCTGCAAAGAATAAACCTAATCTTTGGGTTGTTATCCAAGTACCTTATCATGTATTTTCATAGTAAACATCTGAACGTCTGATCTTTTTTTTTTGTTCAGTATGCACACAAAACGTCACGTCGGCTCATTAAGAACTTAAGTGGAGCATGCAGCCGCTTTGACATATTCATAAGACTTTGAAACAACATCAGCAACAACAAACTCATTCCTCTGAAGTGGTGAAGTTAACTAATTAGCTGTTCATTGGGGGAGAAGCCCCTCCAAGTTTCTCAGTGACTGTGAAGCTGCTAAAGTGGCTCTCAGGTGGAAGCTGTTCACTTGTGATTAAAGCTGAGTGGCGCCGAGATCGATGGCTGCTCACGCTAGTCATGAAGCTTGTGCTTAACTTGGGCTCAGGTTCAGTAAATATTGTATTACTGATTACTGATGGAATGGGTCAATAGGATGTGTGTGGAAGCGTTTGTGTGGGTGTGTGCACAAGTCTACAGCGATAGCTCGTGCGAAAGAGCCAGTCGTCACGCAGTCTACCTCTGCTGAATAAACATACTGGACTTAATGCTACGAGTGGAAAAGATATACCGCATATCTGCAGCCAAGACTGACAACTGAGGGAAGAAAATGAACAGAGAGAGATCAGAAGTGAGGTACTCTTGTTGAAGTTCTACTTCCCTGCAATTTCCTGCATTTACATCGCAGGCTGCATGCTGTTGAGTGCCGACCTGATAAACCGAGGAATCAATATGACCTTCCAAGGTAATAGAGGCCGAGTGAGGGAATATTTCTGTGTTATTCCATATGCTGTACAAAGTAAAAACAAAACAGGTGACCGGTGCTGCAGCGTGTAATCATCAGTTTGATTCTTCCAGCATTTCTGGGATGTTTTATCCATTGCATGTTGGATTAAAGGGGAAATATGTAAAGTTACTGTCAAGGTATGAAACTGCAAATGTGGGTACATTTTAAAAAGACAACAATTGAGTGGCATCCGCTAATACCCTCCCCCACACAATAATTATCCAATCATAGCTTAGCCACCGTAACAAGGCATGGCAGGCCTGGCGAGCTTTGGATGTCTCCACATGCGCTGCAGTAAGAGTGATGCTTTGTATGCAAAGCGTTTGGAGGGGGGCGTCTCAGTGGTGTATAGCCTTTCCAAACCAAAAACACAAGAGTAAAAGAAGAATGCAGAATGATGCCCTGCAGTACATACTTTGGTTCTTGTTACATTTGTTTGTTTTTAAGAGAAAATGATTGAGTAAAATGAAATATTAATGAGACAAGTTTTTGATATTTATTTTGGGTAAATGAATTGTTATATTAATCGAGTAACAGAAAAACCTACTTTAGAGTAATCGATAAATTAGTCGTTAGATGAATCGACTAATTAAAAATTAAAAATGTATTCGTTAGGGACAGCCCTACTATAGAGTTTAGTGTGTTCTCCCTACAAGGTTATGAATCTTAAGCCTAAATATGTTTGCTCGTCCTATTGGACGATGAACAGTAAATCTGACCTACAGTCACTTTGGAATTCAGCAGATCAAAGTGGTGCATTCCACAGGGAAATAACGTCAGTATTGTGTCTATACTTGGGACAAAAGCTACTATAAGTGGCCTCGGGGTTGCCTAGGTAACGGCCCCATCTGCCTGCCCAGCTGTCCTTCCTCCCCAGACAGAAGAGACAAATAGACAGTGCAGTGAACTATGGCTGGTTAGGCGTGATGGCCCCCCCCCCCCCCCCCCCCACGTGACTGCTGCAGTGTCCCGCCTTTCACCTGTTTCCCCGCATCTCTACATACGAGGCCTCTGGAGCAGCCACTGTGTGGGAGCTGTTCTGGATGCTTCAGTGTTATACCACAGTTCAGGCTGACGTTAGTGCCTCCGTCCTGCTCTGTATTGGATGAACTAGCAACTGACTTGTTACAAGTGATGGCGATTAGCCCTCATCCTCAAAACCTTTCCTCTTGTAGCATTAAAAGGGAAATACAAACAATAAAGGATCAATCTAATCTGTGTTGTTTTAACAGCATTTAGCATCTAAACACGGTTATGGTAGGCCAAGTCTGATTTTACATTTGTCATTATTATGTACTGTAACACTAAGGCTAACTAGCTACCCTGCAATACAAGAACAATGCTGCACTTTTATGTCTTTTACATGGATCATCAACTGGTGAGAATGCTGACTTTTAGCCTGGGAGATGCAGCTTTAGCCTCAGTCTGTTACCCCAAAATCAAGTATGTCGGCATCAAGTGCATCTTTAAGACCCCTTTTATAGGGTTCTCTTTTTAAATACAGTGAGCTGTAGACAGTGTTTTCAGTCAACACATGGAGCTGAAGCTTGACAGGAGTAGCAACAGTAACCAAGAGGGATTGGACTCAACGAAGGGTCAATATATTTAATACCGTGGCCTTAATGCTAATATTAGCGATATTGGAGTTTTGACTTTATTCTGTTTCTTGAGTCCAAAAATGTAGACTAACTCTGAACTTTAAGCCCCGTTCTATTTAGCAACACCTTGGTAATGTTTTGTGTTTAGCATCTCAGGTCTATATTTATAGTTAACAAAGAGAAGTGTGTTTTCTCAGAGAGCTATCACTGTGCAGTCTGCGGTGCGTTGTAATGAGCATCGAGACGGGACATGCTGTCGGGCCAGAAACCAGTGCAGCAGAAGAGTTGCCTGCAGTCAAAACACTTCCCTAAGTGGATGCTGTCACACTCATTAGAGAAAAACTGCCATTAGAGAAAAGCTTCACATTTAACAGCTCAAACGCTCAAGTTTTCATGTTTCGGTGAGTGCTGCAGAGAGAGAGAGAGATCCACACTTACCCCTTTTCCACCGAGGCGGAGCTGTGCTAGTTCGGAGCCAGAGCCAAGTTTCAAATCGGTTCTTTGTGTTTCCACAGCCGAAGCAGCAGCTCGGAGCCAGGAAAAGTGGTTCTTAAGTAGCACCAACTCGTTGCTGGGCAAGAAGTAAGCACCGCTGACTGCAGCGGCTGGGGGTGGGGTTACCGTGACAGACAAGACGAACAGTTTTCACTTCTGCTTCTTACACCAACGCTTAATACATTTTTATTTAACTGCAATGTGATCGTTTATCAGCAGAGTTGATGCTAGGAGCGTAGCAACATGCTGAGGCTAAAGTTGACACGTTATTGGTAAAAATAAATGTTCTGTACGTACTGTTACTCTCGCTCGTAATCTCCGTCTGTACAAACTTCGGCGAACATCAATAGCAACGCAACGTCCGCGATTGTTGACGGTGTTTGTGTTTGGCGCTGCCGCACTAGCATTACCGGGAAAGATGTGACGTATACGGTCACGTGAGACCTGGCTCTGTGCTGCTCTGTAGCCAGTGGAAACACAAACGGGTTCTTAGAAGGCTCGTCATTTGAACCAACTCCGAACTGGCTCTAGCACTGGCTCTGAACCAGCACCTGGTTCATTTTGGTGGAAAAGGGGTAACTGTGGTGCACTTTTTCTCTTAGCAGCTGTAATATGAACAGGAAAATATATAACAGGCACCTCATGTCATTCATTTGCAGTTATTTATTTCACTCACACTGTTTCCGGTCTTTGTGATTATGGGAGAAAGAAGAGATTTGGTGTAGTTGATAATCACCACCACCAGTGAATCCTATTGAATCTATTCAGTACAGTGGCCAGTGTTAATCTGTTAGGATTATGCCGGCTGTTGTACAGGTTAATCGTCAAATTGATGTCACCCAATTGCTTATTACTGCAGGAAAGCTCTGCAGCATTATTACTGTAGAAACAGTACAACTATATGACCACTGTGTGTGGTGCGTTTAAGTGTGTATACATCCAGATTGCTGTATGCTGGTTGATAATAATTGGCCACCACTGGCTGTTTGGGTGAATAGTAGAAGAAACTTGCTTTAATTGGTTACTGGACATGACAATACATAGATTATACTGTATGTGGATACCTACTACGCTGTTCGCTGTAATATGCAGTCTACTGTTACAGTTAACATCCCTGCCAGAGTTTCAGGATTAGGAACACGATCTCTGCGTACAGTCACGTCTAAGAAAGTTTGCCCTTAAGGGATACAGAATTTAAATGGGATTTGGTGTGAGGCTGATGGAGATGCGGCGCAAGGATGAGAGTGGTTGGGGCACAGCATATTTTGCAAAACAGTAGCCTTTAAACCCCATTGCTTCCTTTATATAATAGGCCTAAGGAAATTCCATTGTCCACTGAATTTAAACCCAGGATGCCGTGGTTACAGCTGGGATGTAACAACTCCCAAAGAAGATGTGAATATGGCTTCTTTCACCAAAAAGCAAGCACTTTGGTTGGTTGTTCATGTGCATGATTTTCCTGCTCTTTGACGGATGCAAATTGCGTCGTGTCGAAATGGCACAACATGTTCATGCAGTGGTACTGTGTTTGGTAAAAAGTGCAGGAAACAAATGGTCAAAAATCCGTAAGCTTGTGTGTGCGTCTTGTCCTGCTCGGCAGCCCTCGAGCCTCTCCTCTCCTCTCCTCTCACCAGTCGCCCCCTAGCTGTTTTCCTGTCTGCCTCCTGACTGTCTCTGCTTTTCAGAGGCGACTGATCAAGCGAGCGTTGCTGTTGCTTGGCAACACGGCCGTCACACACGTTTGTTTTTAGACTAATCATAGGGAGCAGGCAGATTAGTTGTAAGTGTGTGTGTGTGTTCATTCTCAGTCTGTTCCTAAGTTAGCAGCAGATACAGTGAGTGTCGTTTGCTGCCTCTAGTGCCTGCCTTATCCTCCAATTCACTCTTTCCGTCTTTTCATCCCTCATCATTAATCCCAAATACTGCTGTATATTACAGAACCCCCCTCCCCGCCTATCCCTCTGCTCAAAGGCTGGCCCACTTTCTGTTTGTCTTTGAGTTTTGGGTTTGCCCTTTTATGCTGTCTTTCCCCTCACACCTCTTTTACTTCACTCATGGATCAGCTCACAGCTCCTCAGCTGACCGTGAAACACACATCTTTTCCTCTGGCTTAGCTCGGTTTGCACAGGGACATGAAGCACTGTGTATAATAAACGCAGTCACCCACTGCTCCCTGAGAGTATCTTGCTTTTAGTCCTCTTCATGCCTTAGAGGAGCCACTTTTTAATTGCAGCTGTAGCATGACTCAAAAGTGTCATACATTCTGTGGGGATGAGTGTAATTTCCTTTTTCCCTCGCTCTGTGATTAACGACCGCTGCCCTCTCCTTAGTCAACAATCAATGTCTGTCTGTCAGCTGGCCTGCACAGCGCCGGACTGAAAAATAACTGTTCCGAAAGCGCTGTCAGGCTCCTGAAAGATACAAAGTATGTTTCTACAAGGAAGAAGATAAAGGCACGCTGTAATGCCTTCAAAGTGATGCAGGCGCTTGACTCTGCACTGGCAGTTTCTTCTCTGGGCCATTGCTGCTGTTGGTGGGGGGTTTTTTTTTCCCCCACAAAGTAACAGCGTATATCCATTATTTAAGCATGTCAAAAAGTCTTCTTTCAAGGCAGTAGGTGGTGACCGCTCCTTCTTTGCCTGTCAGGGATGCGCGTGCGAGAATGCCCATGCAGGCTATCATACTACAGAATTTGACGAGAGCCAGTGTTTTGTGAAAATAATCACAGTCACACAGTTATTTTACCCTTTGTATTTATTATAGAGCAAGGCATCACTATTAATTATTAGTTCTGTGATATTATAAAAAAAAAAGACAATATTTAATCCCTACATGCATTTTTGGCTATGGCCACGTGGGGGTTCAGTGCACCCCTGAACCAACGCAAACTGCCACTCTGGCTATCCTGCAAATTTCCCTTATTAATTCAGCATGGCAGTCGCCTCCGATTCTTAGAATGTAATCATATATCTTCGTTTCTACTGTCTTTGTGCCTCAGAACTTCCTGTAGCAACTTCCGCATCTCGCTTTTCTTGACCAACCTGGTTTCTGGGCTCCTGGAGCGTCGCAGTGCATTATGCAAGCGTCTGCTTCATTCTGCTACAAGCAGGGGTGCTGTAATGTTCTCTGTGATGTGATAATATGCTGAGTTTTGGGCCAATTTGGTGATTGTAATGGGTTTGTGATTGGAAATGACTAAGTTAGAAGTATGTGAGGTAACGGATCTCTGCGCCCTGCCAGACCTGATTCTGATTCTGAATTCACGTGTTATTATAGTCTTAGACATCAAAGCAGTAAATATCTTCAGGTGAAGCAGTACTCTTTTAAAATAAAAATAAAAAAACTCCTTGGAAGAGGAGATAAGAGCAGCCTTTCCAGGGTTTTGAGAGCTTGCAGCTTACTTATATCAACACTGATGCAAATTCAGATTTTGTCTCTACTGTACATCTCTGAGTTAACAAAGTGAAGAAGTGCTAGAGGACACACAGAGATGCCTCAGCAGTGTATCTTTATCGGCAGTTTCTGTGAATCAAACAGTTGTTCTTGCAAGGGAACTTCAGGTAGCTATTGTACAGGTTTATCTAACATGCTTTTAGACCGTTTTCAGTGTGTCTCCTCAAAGGTTTTTGGCAGCAGTCGGTTACAGTGCTGGAGTTTACTCCACTGATCGCGTCCTTTTTGGATTTTTTTGGATTTATTGCAGAGGTATGAAAAGAACCACCCCCCTCACGCATTATGTATACATCCTGTGCGGAACCACAACTGTTCCACGGCAACTTTCTGTCAACCAACTTATTACTTTGCTTTTCTTCGAATCGATGTTTTCATATTTTCTTTGAGAGATCCTGGGCTGCACACACGGAATAAACGAGCTCTTCCACTAGATGAAAAATAAAAAAGTGCTGCACTGAGAGCTACCTAACCGAGAGTATGCTCCACTGCTGGAGACATAACGTTAGTAACAGCACAGCGGCGCACTGCAGACCAACATCTGTTGAGACAAACATAGACACAGACATTTAGCCAGTGATGTTTGTCGGTAAATTACACTTTTAATTATTAATTATTCTCATACAGTCAGAAGACTGTAACGTGCTTCCAAAACATTGCAGTTCACTTTTTCAAATCAAACCGCTGCGTCCTCCCACACACTTTTCTCTGCTTTTTTATCCCTGTCCGGTGAGACTTAGACCTTCATCTAGACCAGTCAGCTTAACTGCCCCAGTTATGTTTCATATTTCCATTTCAGTGGGCTGAAACACGAGTGAATGCTTTGGCACACAGTGCATTGGAGGAAAAATAGTGCAGCGTTTTCCCTTTACCTAACTGAGAGTTGAATTTGAATCGGGAATAGATTCTGAGTGGATTAAATAGGCAATCAGATTTATGCGCTCTTTCTGCATTTAGCTTCAAATGAGCTGGCTTAGGTCCACCGCAGAGGCTAAATTACAGGTGTGCGTGCATGCATTTCGTACTTTTTGTGTTTTGTGTGCTGCTTTGGTTACATATTCTTTCTCTCTTCATTAAAAGTAATGTCTGTTTCACCCACACGCAGGCCCACCGCTGTTCAGAGTATCTGAGACGCTCGTTGAATGCTGGTCTGAGCGGCGTGTTCACATCATGTAGCTCGGCATTAAAAACTATACACACACAGCATTTTTGAGCCACGATCGTTCGTGCAAACTTTTTCTGCAACTTTTCAAAATGGTCTTATTTTTAAAAGATGTTTTTTTTCCCCTTCTCCCAAGAGGCTTGCATTCATGAAAGCAGAAAAGCTTGAGATAATGACATCAAAGTGACATTTGTCTGTGGAGAGTTGGCACTCGCTACTTAGTCTGTTTTGCATGACAAGGCTTTTCCATTTAGTGTTCTAAACTTTAAAATATAAGGCTTGTGCTTGGAAAAAAGTTTCAAACGTTTTGCTTCTCATGCACCTTAGTAAAGACCTGAACCCACAGTGCTGAGCACAGTGATTTCCATTCGAGATATCAGCCGGCAGAAGCCTCTGATAGCATGGCCCGGCTGAGCTGAAGTTGAGATGTTCTGCCAGAGGGCAAAAGCTGGAATTTGTCATGTCTCATCCAACACTGTATCACTTATATTAAGAAAGAAAGAAACGTCAGCATTTACATTGACTTTGCATTTACAAAGGTCACCAAGAAAAAAAATACTGTGAAAAACAAACAAGGCTACTGTGTGTAACTTTTAGATGAAACTGCCTTCCTCTTTTAAATTAAAAGTTAAATTGTCCATCCATCCATCTTCTACCGCTTACCCGGGGCCGGGTCGCGGGGGCAGCAGTCTAAGCGGAGACACCCAGACTTCCCTCTCCCCAGACACTTCCTCCAGCTCTTCCGGGGGAATACCGAGGCGTTCCCAGGCCAGCCGAGAGACATAGTCCCTCCAGCGTGTCCTAGGTCTTCCCCGGGGCCTCCTCCCGGTTGGACATGCCCGGAACACCTCCCCAGGGAGGCGTCCAGGAGGCGTCCGGGACAGATGCCCGAGCCACCTCAGCCGACTCCTCTCGACGTGGAGGAGCAGCGGCTCTACTCTGAGCTCCTCCCGAGTGGCCGAGCTCCTCACCCCATCTCTAAGGGAGCGCCCAGCCGCCCTGCGGAGGAAACTCATTTCGGCCGCCTGTATCCGGGATCCTGTCCTTTCGGTCATGACCCAAAGCTCATGGCCGTAGGTGAGAGTAGGAACGTAGATCGACTGGTAAATAGAGAGCTTCGCCTTGCAGCTCAGCTCCCTCTTTACCACGACAGACCGGTACATCAACCGCATCACTGCAGAGGATGCACCGATCCGCCTGTCGATCTCCCGCTCCGTCCTTCCCTCACTCGTGAACAAGACCCCAAGATACTTAATAAACTCCTCCATTTGAGGCAGGAGCTCTCCGCCAACCTAAAGGGGACAAGCTACCCTTTTCCGGCTGTATGAGAAATAAAACGTACCTTGCAAAATGTTTTTTTCACACTGTTTTGCTGCTACAGCTTTAAAGTTAGCTAATGTTAGCACACTTTGAATAGATATGGCTGTATCACTGACACTACCGATTTAGTTTCCTGACTTTATGATGCGCCTCTTCCTCCGCATTTTATTTTTCCCATAATCGTCACATGTGGGGTCACGCTGCTGTTTAGTTAAAAAAAAACCAACTAAAAAAAAACCTGCTTTAAGTGAATAATTCAACACTCTGGCAAATACGATAAATATACTATTTGCTCTCTTCCAAGAGGAAGATTAGATTATTGATATAAATCTCATATCTACACCAAAGCAAGACTATGTTTTTCGCTGAGCAACGACCACTGTGGCCACAAATGCCTGACCTAATAATGCTAGTCACACAGCAGTATCTGTCTAACATTAGCCACCTTAAGCTGCTGGTTATACCAGACCAAATAGGCAGCAGGGTGTAGAATTGAGCAAGCCCGTGACCGAACTTTTCAGTCGGAATTTGTTATGCCTTCTTTTAGACGTTACATAGCCTTGCTTTAAGTACAGAGCTGGCGTCAGCTAGCCTGGCTCGGTCCAGTCTTTAAGCTACACTATACTAAACACGTCCTTAATCTAGCTCCATACTTTCTCTTGGGAAAACAAGCACATAGGTGTATCTCCTTTAAACACTAAAACAGTTATTTGTTAATGTACTTTGCATTTTGGAGTCAGTTTTTGTTTTTGTTTGTTGGTGAACTTTTGCTAGCCAAATGGAAGATGTTAGAAGATATTGACAGCACATTGAATATGTTTGAAAGCAGGACATTTGTGAGCTATATTAAAAAAACAAAAACACGAACAGTCCACGTAGGTTTTGGGATAAGCCGCTCAGACAGTTTGTGTTTATTTTCTAGACTCGTCATTTCACACTGCTGCTCAGGGAGAAGTCCACTGCAGAGATACAAGTAGCCTCCATAGACCAGAGTGCAAATAGAGCCAAGAGACATGTTGAGTTCTGAGCACCGCTCTAGCTTTTTTCAACCCGGAACGACACCCTCACTCTTATCATTTTAAGTACTGCTATTACTCTCTCCACCCACACACACGGACTGCAAAACACTCGACAAGATCCTTCTTCTGTCAAAAGACATTCAGGACAGCGGCGGAGCAAAAGTGGATTCAGGAAAAAAAAAAGTATAAGCAACCCGTCGTGAGAAAATAACTCCTGGAAGTGCGCTGAACATTACAGATTGATGATACATAACAACTTTACAGTATCTGAGAGTGCTGATGTCCTTTAAGAGGAAATACGTTGAGTGCAGTGAAAACACTCTGATCCCTGTGCCGCTCTGACCCATCAGAGCTATAAGTCTCGACTTGAGGCGCTTTGGCCGAAGACTGAGGTGCTGACTCCTAAAAGTTACAGCTAGGATTACTTCTGCTGGAAGCCTGGTGTCTGGTGATACTCTCTCCATTCACCGTAGACTCCAGTGGCAGCGCCTCATCCTCTCAGCAAAAGCGCTTTACCAGGGGAAGCCTGGAGCCCTGCTGAGGCTTTCATTAGGAGCTCAGAGAGAGGATGATTACAGAGGGAAAACCTACACAAACAAGAGTTGGCTGCCTGACAGCTTGAAATCTGGCGGCATAAAACAACAACGCTCACTTTTGTTTCAGGAAAACAGAGTCTGAGAAGAGTGAATGAGAGAAATGAAGTGCGCAGTAGAAACATGTAGGCTATAGGAATCAAAAGTGGGTTTTATTTTTTCATTAATAGCTTTTGATTCGGTTTGATGAATGCTAATTTGATACACGCAGGTTTCAAATTAGCATTCTCCTGCAGCACTTGCACTTGCTTGACAAAGACGGCTGGCAGCGAGGCCTGGCAGGAATCTTTTCAAAGAATAAGGATAAGCCCAGACATCAGAAATACAGACATCAGTTGACTGTAAGGGGGCAGCGACTTTAAGCAGGCGTTGCGCTTCATACTGTATCTTTATTATAACAGTACAGCTTTAGGTTGGCAAGTATGGCACTTATATCAGTTTCTACATTCAGACTGAAGTCAGACGGAGAACAGGCTGGAAAAGGCGACTTCTCAGGGGGGAGTCACCTGAACACATCAAATGCTAGTGTTATTTGGTATCAAAAGTCAGACAGACTGAAGAGTTGAGTGCTCCCACTGAGGAAAATGTCCCTTCAGCAAAGAAAAGCGCCATTAGTCACTTACGGCGCTTTTCCATTACCAGTACCAGCTCAGCTCAGCTCGACTCGGCTCGCTTTTCGCTCCGTTTTCCATTGCAGATAGTACCTCCACATAGCGACGCCGCAGGAAACTGCCGACACACACACCGGGTACCCACACACACGGGACAATGGAGGAAATCAACTGTGTGCTGTTTTTGATCGTCGGGATGTGGCTGTTTCTCACAGCAAGAAGACAAACGTTGTTTCCTTTGACCAGGGCGTATTCTTCCGAGTTGCCATAATAGTAACGGGTATATCACGCCATCTCTGGCCAAACTATTTAAAAATGGCGGGGTTATTCAGGATACTCCGTCTGGCGATTCTCTCTGACCAACAGTCTGCCGAGTTTTCACGTGACGTTTCAGTATCGCCTCAGCTCGCTCAGAACCTTGCCGGAGGTGATACAAAAAAAAAGAAGTACCTGGACGCAGGTACAGGTACAACTTTTACGCAGTGGAAAACCAAACAAAGGCGAGTCGAGCCGAGGCGAGCTGGTGCTGTGTAGCCAAAAAGCGCCATTACAGTCCATCAGCCACCAGCAATTAGACCCACCCCCGGAAACAAGCAGCAAGGCACTCTGAGAAACACCCCAGCAACAAACTGTCAATTACTGGATTACTGTGTTCACCTGTATGAATATTATTGGATACCCAAGCAGGTTATGAATGAGCCATGATGGTGAAGCAGCAGATGCCAATCAGCAAATGCACTGAATGCACTGGACCAAGACTGCCTGAACTAATGAAACTCTGCGTTTACACAGCAGTAGACAGGCGCGTGCCAGAAAGCCTACAGGATTAATTAAGCCGATACAGCCGGGAGAGGCCGTGACAACCCCTGTGCTACTGTGATCAACAAATCAGCAACACAAACCCAGACGGGCCGCGTTGCCCAAGAACTGACAGGATGTGTGAGGGTTGAACTACTACTCTTTTAATGCTACGAAAACATTATTATTTGAAACTAGCAACATTTTCCCAGCCAAAATCGCAAACCAGGGCTGCAACAGGAAGCAACAACATGAACACCTAAATATACATACACCTAACGGCATTTTTTCTGCTGTCCTAATCAACAGTCAGTTAGCACTTTGTCCATATACAACTGGTTGAAGACAGCGGCATCGTCCTGTAGCAGAGAGGCCCAAAAAAGAGAAAAGAAACTCATGTATTTAAAAGTTAAGGAGAACCAGAAAGACCGAGAGAGCTGAGGGAGCACCTTCTGCATTTCTGAAGACAGTCTGCCCTGACAGGCCGATTTCTGCCGCCGGCAGAGATTTTCTCCCATGGCAGCATCACAACAGACACAGAGCTGACAGAAACACACTTTACTATTACATACCCCCCCCCCTCCCTCGTCACTCTCTGCCTCTCTCTCTGACCTCCTCATCGTCACCCACACTCCCTCACCATCTTATCATGCGTTCCATAAAAAGTACCACATTTTGGCAGAGAGGGGCTGCTACAAACAGCATGAATCTTGTGTTGTGACGTTTATGACTTCAGACTTGCATTAGTTTGGACATAATAGGACAAAAAAAACCCATCTCAATATTGCTTCTTGCAGTTTAAAAAAAAAACAGTGTTGCAGTTTTGATGTACCATGTATTCGTCTTATTTTACAGTAGTGCGGCACACAGTTGCACACCTTCCTGTCACGTACTCACATGCGGCCGGTGTTTACTGCTATCAGCAGGCTAATAGAGTGATACAGAGCACCCAAAAGAACATGACATTAGCATATCCTGTTTCATTGGATTTGCTTTGGCTCAGTGGCTGCTTTTTGTCCCCACAGGCACGTGGAGAGCGAGACACAGTGCTGGAAGGCTTTAGCTGCGCTCAACCCGAACATTTCTCTCCTATTCTTTCACGTGGTGTCCGTTTTGCTTTGCAGCCATCACTCCTTGCTCATACCGTTAACGGGCCCCATCGCGGTCCGTTGTTGCAGACCCGGCGGTGTTGCAGCACCAGGTGTGAAACGTGAACGTTCAGCTTGACCCCTACTGACAGACAGGAAATCATAGCAGCTGTGGTCAACGTAGTCTCGAATGTCTCGCGTCACATTTCATAAAATCATACCTTTGAATTGAAGTCCTTTTGTGCCGTTCATGTTTGCAGTGTAATAACAGCACTGTTTTAAAGCTAAATCCGGAGTGTCTGAACATCTGAACGGTTTTAAGGAGGGGATGTTCTTCCTGTAGACTGTCAAAAATGAAGTTCCAACTCAAATAACCCAAACCAGCCAAAATGTACATTGTTAAATGTGGGGCGGCTGTGGCTTGGTGGCAGAGCGGGTCGTCTACCAATTGGAAGGTCGGCGGTTCGATCCCGGCTTCCCCCAGCCTTGTGTCGAAGCATCCTTGAGCAAGATACTGAACCCCAAATTGCTCCCGAAGCTGTGGGTTATGAACTGTGAGTGTGTGTGAATGGTTAGTTTAATTTGTACTGATGGGCATTTAGCTTCTGCCATCAGTGTATGAATGTGTGTGTCTGGGTAAATGTGATCTGTAGTGTGAAAGCGCTTTGAGTAGTCGGACGACTAGAAAGGCGCTATACAAGTATAGTCCATTTACATTTGCATTAAAAAACACACCGCTCACACTTCACTGTACACATAATGCTGAAAGGACTATGCAGGCATACTCGACGGGGGGCCGTACTCGCCATTAGTTAACTGGAACTGCTGGCTGCGACTTATTTTGTGACCACACCGTTCATGTGCTCACACCGCTGCGCAAAAATCATTATGTGTAACGGCGATATGGATGTGCGCAGGCGTGTTTCCTAAACTCGAGCCATGATGTGGTCAATGAGCTAAACAAAAGATCAAATTACAAATGATGATCTACATTTTTAAAATTAGCGCCAAAGTAATTGATGCCCTGTGTCGATTCTCTTGATCAAGAGCAGGGCCAATCCAGTACGTCTAACGTACGGCACGTGAACAGTGATGTGTTCACTTGCTGTTGTACGAACTGAAGTGGCGTCACTTAGCTTAGAAAGAAGTGAACAGCAAAGGGATTTGTGATTTCACACTTCAATCTGTGTGAAAGTAAAAATGATGGTAAAAGAAAGCGGCAAACAGCAACTTTGTTAGTAGGTATGTATGAGCAAGTAAGAGCGGTGGGTGAAGAACCAAAGGGAGAGAGAGCTGTGTAGATGAGTGGAAGAATAAGTACACTAGCATTCAAAGCATATTAAGAGACTTCCAAAACCTAAGACTTGATAACAGCCTACATTAACATCCAGTGAGTCAGAGACACACACACACTCAATACTTGACCCCACAATTGTTCGGATGTAAATAGAGAGTGATTTGCTCCCCTGTTTAGGTATTATGATGAGGGGCAGCAAGGCCGTGGGTTAAATACATGCGGGGCAGCGCCTCCCACACACACACACACACACACACACACACACGCTTACACAAGATGCACACGCGTATTTTACATTTGCACTTTGGCCGCTTTGCTGATGCTGTCAAATGAACGTTTTAATGTTTTATTTAGGCGTTTTCCCTCTGGAGTACTTTTCCAGGAAGCACCCTGGCTATGGTATAATTTTCTTTTGGTAAGTGGTCTGTTCGGGCTGCCAGGTTTAAAATTTGAATAGTTACTGTTAAATAGCCGGCTACCAGACTTGTTTTCGTTTTTTCACCCATATATTCTTTTGTTGTGTTTTGGGGGTTGTTTTCAGTAATTGGATCAAACTGTGTTTATGCTACTAATGAGCCTCACTGCACAACTAAAAGGAGTGAATACTCCACTTTAAACAGTGTGTGTGTGTGGCTGTCACTGTAACCCTGTAAAGCAAAGGTTGTGTCCAATTATGTTCGTCCAAGTCTGATTGTCCGAGAGATTTCCTCTCTGTTCCCTTTCTCAAATCAATTCGCATAATTCTTCTGAGTCTCCTCTTTCCCATTTTTCTCACTTTTCTTATTGCACTTCTCCTGTGTCTGCCTCTGGCCATCGCTCTGTCGCCACTTGCGCTCTATGCATAATAATAGTGAGCTAGATAATAGAGCATTAGTGTTGTCTTGATGACACCGTCTGAATATGAATGAGAGTCTCATTATTGCTCAGGGCAGGTTGGGAGACAGATAACGATGATTACATTGAGAATGATGAACACTCGTGTCTGAGAATAAACCCTAATTTAATCTGTCTAACTTGATTCAAGGTCTGTTCATTAACTGAGGTCAGGAAAACAACAACCGCAAGGACAGGACAATAGGTTCTTTGACCGGTTCCAGTTCCACAGGAGCTGCTCTGGGAACAGAATAGGCAACGTTGCTTTCATTCAGGGCATGCAGTGGAGGAAAAAACAATGGACAAATGGGATGTAGTTGTAGAGGATTAATGTTAGTCCCCACGGAGGTTGTTTACTTTTTGAAGGTGTTGACTCATCCCTGTAATAGACAACCTAGAACACACCACAATCTCGCCTGTTTAGATAACATGAAGCTTTATTGATCCATCTGGGGAAAATGAAGCATTGTATGAGCACAAGTGGAAAATAGGTTAGGATCTAAAAATGAAATAAAAACAGAACCCAAGCAATAGCAATAAATTTGCAGATATAAATCTCAGGCTCCTTAAAAAACAATGCATGGGTATGAGTCTATAAAACGCATAAATCTACATATCCTACATGGCCAAAGGTAAATGGATACCTGAACAAAATGTTTACATTTATTTGGCTCTTGATCACAGTGCTAGATGAAACGTTAAGGGATCACCAATGCTATTATAATTCATCCTGAGGGGAACATGATTGTTTGTACTAAATCTCATGGCAATCCGTCCATTAGTTGTCGAGACCTTTCCCTCAAAACCACAAAACCGGCAACTCAAACGGTTAATTGATTAACTAAATAATTGCGATAGATTTTCTGTTGATTGATTTAATAGATGTATCGATTAATTGTTTCAGCTCTTTAAACTCAGATTCACTGCCCTGCGCAGGCATAATATCACCTGAAACATTAGGTGTTAAACTACATTGTCACATGGGGCCACTGTACATGACAGAGCCCCAAGATTAGGTGAAAATGCAGGAAGCACCTTATATCCCATGTCTGTTAACATTGTGCTTTTAGGGGTGCATACTACCAAGCCAATCTGCTATTAATCAAATTACTGAAGTTGCCACATAGTGATGCTCGGGCTTTGGGGGCCCCCTTTGCCCAGTTGGTAATGCAGCTTTGAGGAAAACCCTTCCTATATGGACTTTGTTTACTGTACCAAAAGTACACAAAAGCATGTGAACATGGGTGTCCACACACTTTTGGCCATAGAGTCTATGTACTGGTTGTATGTACACTATGTATTACTGTGCATATAAATATCTTCACTGTGTCTGTCCTCATTGTTTCACCTTTTACCCCACCTTCCAGGGATGTCGCAACTTGGCTTTCTCTAATTCCTCTTCAGCACTGACCCTTTCTCTCTTTCCATCTCCTTAATCACACCTCCGCTTCCCGCCTGCTGGCGTCTCTGGTGCCCTTTATGCCCTTGTTTGTCCTCATTCTGTCTATCTTTAACACTCTGACCTTTGCCATTTCCCCAAAATCTTTCCAGGTTAGTCAAACACGTTTTTGATTAACAGTAATGGCTCTACTTCATCTTGGCTTCACCTCGTTCGCTCTCCCTCCTCCTTATGCTAAGTGTCTTGCTCTCAACCACTTTTCTCAACAGCATTCTCAATATTTCATCAATTTGTTAGAAATGTGATTCCATAAGTGCCTTTTCTAACCAATTACTCATCCAAATCTCTGTGGACCGCATGAGTCGTATGTATTTATACTTTACTTTTAATGCTTTTTACATAAAATACATCCACACACAACCATGCATATTCTGTACGCTACATTAGGCACAACCACGCATACAAATAAGGTGGTGGTGTCCTCATTCTGCTGTGCCATGATGGTCAGTGACTGCTAATGTTAACCTTTGAGTTTGATGACATTTCGTTTGTAATGACATTTATTTAAATGACACTGACTTTCCTCAGTGGAGAACATTTTTTTTAAGCAACTACGCGCTCAGCCAGTGTGTTTTCCCCTAAAGCTGCTGCAGGCAACGTCACACACTGGTGGGCCAGTGACATGCAATTATTTGAATTCTCCAACGTGACACCTATAAACAACAAATTCATGTTTGCCAATGTCTGTGGCTGCTTTATATCAAAGAACACAAAAGGAACAGAAGAGGCAGCATGATTCGAAATGTCTTCCTTTTAAGATATTTTGACTCTTCTGCTTTTATGTTTCTGTTTCTATTTGTATTGAGATTAGACATTTTGAGTGCCGTGATTTGTTTCCTTGCTAGTAAGGGTGTAGAGGATGACATGTAATGGATAAGGTAGGTCTACTGTACATAAGTCAGACAACTGGGAGTTTGTCCTAGCAGTTGTGCGCTTTCAGTGGTACAGCTGTTTACCAAAACAGAACAGGTGAGAGAGACTTTATCAAAGTCGAGCTGAAATTCGAATTAATTTTTGCAAAGACATTAGTATTTATTTTCTAGGTGTTTACTAACTTGGACAAATTTTTAGTTGACAAAAAGGAGGGATTTAAGTTATATTTATTTTTCTGCTGTGATACCGCCCCCTACATTGGTGTTATCAATAGGGTGTGAATTTTTGGTCTCTACCGACAATGTTGGTACTGTAATTTGATTGGCTCAATGTCCGTGTGGGCGGACACTAAAAAATAGTTCATAATATCACTTCAATTCCAACGGCCACGCAGGCAGGGATGCAGCTGGAGGGCAAACGTTGCCGGCCGTTGCTTAGTCCCATCAGTGATTTGAGCACTTCAGTAGTCCATGACTCCTTCCGTTACTCTGTGCCATAATTCAAATCACTAGGGGCAACGTACGGAGTGCTGGGGTTACAGGACTACTTGTTGCTTTGACAGTCTGGTCATTTGCCATCACCACAATCGGGCCATTAAAGAGAGACCAACACTAGCTAAATCCACTCTACAAGGAGGGACAAATACAGCACTGTGGAAGCTGCCGATGACTAAGCAGGTGGTGAACGAGAATGAAAAGTAATGTCTCTCGGGAATCAGTGCTGATGTTAGGGCTAAATAGTTAGAACCAACCCTCTGTAGCAAAGAAAGGTCTTGTATCAATGTCCATATGACGCTATGCTGTGCTCCAGTCAGTAGCCACACCACAGAAGTGGATAGCGCGTCTCCTAGCGGCCCACAAATGTCAGTCAACTGCTGCCATGGGAAACGCCCACTCAGAGGCCTGAAGCTTAGACGCTGTTTCCACTAATATGTGCAGTTTTATGGGGTTTTGAAAAACGTAAAAACATCGGATCAATAGCTCTAGCATCAATCCAGTTAGTTTTGCCTTGCACAAAATTTCTTTTAACGTGTTTTCTTACGACCACCTTTTACTCTGCCCCCCCTGCCACCACGGACCAGCCTATCTGGTTTCTGTCTGCTCCACTGGAGGCTGCAATATGGTGGGATGATGTTCTACGGAAGAAAGTTTCATTAGTGATTCAGCTAATGTGTTCTTTGGCTCACCTGCCACATTTCTCTCCTTCTCTCAAATCACCTATTAAAAATGGTCAAGGACCCATAGGGGTTGTGAAGATGTATTCTACCCTCATCCACACACTCTCTGTCTCACATTCACAGTGGCCCTCTCTGAACTCTTTCTGCCACACTGACTCATTTTTAAACTCTCCTTCTCCTTGCTTTCTGTAGGCTGCTCCATCTACCGCCATCTTTCCCCCTGTATAATATAATCATTTTATTATTCATATATGGGCTAAATCCAGTTATCCCTCTAAGGGATAATGGCCATGTTAAAACCTATAGAAGGCTTTCAGGTGGCCATACTGTAGCTCTGTGACTCATGGGTAACATTGGCTATGAACCATTGACTGCTTTTTTAAATGTATTCAGTGACTTGGACATCTCAATGGAATAAGCACTATTTATTTTGTTTGATTTGACTGAAATTTCGTAGGTGTCTGTTTGCTAGCTGGCTAACTAAGGTGTCTAGTCAGCTCGTAATTTTATTGTATTGTAATTTGCTGGTGGTCTGTTGCAACATTATCCGAGTGACCTTGGGTTTAATTTGGGTTTTGGGTTGTTGCAATCGAAAGGTCTTCGTGTGGCAAAAGAGCAAGCGTGATCGGTCAAAATGCCTCCCCAATTTTGGCAAAAAACTTGCCATTAAGGAACGACATGGTCTGGGTTTTTTTTTTTTGTGTCTGCTAGTGAAAGAAGGTTTTCAAATAAACACAAAAACTCTCATAAAGATCAAAGAAAACGGCAATATTTTGTGAGGCTGATATTAACTTGAAAAGTGGAACAAGCCTCTCAACCGAAGCGTGCCTTGTCGGACTCATTTCGGTTTAGTTCACATCGAAAAGTTTTAATCTACATTCATATGATATCATAGAATAATTGATGCATTATTTATAGGCTACTCAACATGTTCTTGTCAGGGGTTTGAGTGCGGTTTTATTTTGAATGTCTTTTCCTTCATGTGTTTTCTAGTTATCTGCCCACCTGCCTGCCAGCCAGTTACCTGTTTACAGCCTGTCTGCCTGCCCGCATTCAGGAAAAAAAACTTTCTAGTCATCAGCCTCAGAGCTGTCTGCGTTTGGGTTCTTTCGCCGCTTTCCTGTTGCCAACACAGCCTCGCCAGTTCTTTATTGTACGTATAACAAACACAGAGCAGCATTCCAGGTTGTGGTACCAGAACGATGTGCATTTAGCTTTGCAATAACAAGTGCATCCGTAGGCCTATGTACCACACAGAGAAAATTCTGAACTGGACTGGCACTGGTGTAGCAATCAATATATTTGGAGTAATGAGTCCAGCTTTCACACCTCCCCCTCCATCTGGGTTAGCTCCAAGCGTGTTCCAGGGATACGGTATGAGAAAGTAGAATCCAGTGAGTCAGTCAGTTTATGTGTGCGTGCACGCTACTACATGCATTGAGAAAACAGCGAGGAGGAGTTTTCACCCTATGAGAAGCTAATCAGATGAATAATGTAGGGAGCCCTGGTGGAGCAGTGTGTTGGGAAGATTATAGGCCGTTCATACTGCTTTTCTGCTGCAGTATAATTAAGTATATGCATGTTAGAGGAGGTGGGCATGCATCAGGGCTTCAAGAATAGTACAGTATCATTGCAGTTCTTATATAATATTTTGCCATCCATGAGACCCCTTAGGTTATGTGGCAGTGCAACGCTCTTCACAGCCTCCACAAATAATTGACTTATGAAAGTGAGTCTCACACACACACACACACACACACACACATACACTATTTATAGCAGCATACTGGGACGCTCAAAGCACTGTGATGTCTTGTTATTTTCTGCTAACTTCAGTTTTGATATCGCAGAATTCCATTTTCTGTACTCATCTGTCATCAGCTGGCTTCTCCACGTGCTCCTCACAATGAGATGCATTTTATAAAAACCACACTATAAATTTCAGATCTGTTAACGCCGATAAGACCTAGCAGATGGTCATCTTTCAGGATTTTCAGGCAATCAATGAGCATATGCAATGACACAGAAAGAGTCTTTAACCATGAATGAAGTGCCCTTAAAAACATGAGGAATTACCACGAGATGTACAGGAGTGGTAAACAGGAGAAAGAGTTTAAGCAAAGCAGTAATATAAGTTGATGGTGTTAGCTAGTTATATTGCCTATAGAGGTGTATGCTTTGTTAAAGGTGGGACATGCGATTCTGGAGAAATCCAATCCCATGACAAATACCATGTTGTAGACCGAAACAGCAGGGGATGTAACTAACGTAAGCTAGGTTGTGGGCAGCTCCAGACAGCGATACTCTCAGCTCTCATGCTACTATAGATAACATCACAACAAACAGCATATCTTGGCAAACTAGAAAGTAAGCTGAGTGTCTGTGGGCAAGTCGTTTAACGTTACTTGACACACAGTTCATGGATGGAATACTGTTGTGTGGATCGGTCCGAGCCAGGCCCGTGCACAAACACGGGAGTCTTTTTTTCTTTCGGCGCGCACACAGAACGGATAGCTAGCGGAGCGTGAGGAGACCTTCGCTGGGTTTGACCAAAAGACGTGTAGTGGATTAGAATCGCATCCCCCAACCAATAATATTTGTGGGTGTGCGGATGACTGGATCAGGTGATGGCAGGAGAGGTTAGTATGTGCAACACAGATGCTGTGTCCCAATTTAGGGCATCTAGACCAAATACATCATACCGGGCAGACATGGCCTGTCCCATTCCAGGCTGCACCAAACGAGGCTGAGAAATGTAGCCCTGTTTGGCCCACATTTGGAGGACAAAACTGGTGCATCTTTTGCAGCCCTCAGTGTCCAACAATTCACGGGGCTGCCACTGGACAGTTGTTGAATGGTTGCACTCAACTCACAATGGTGATCATCAGTCACTGGCAAACGGTTGATAAACTAGATAAATACCTGAAGCCGGTCACAAGCTCCACTGAGGGCCCTTCAGAGGAAAATAGGTTATATAGTTCAACATTTTGGGATATTTGCTTATTCATTCTTGCAGAGAGTTAGATGAGAAGATCGATGCCGCTTTCATGTCATATCTGATTCATCATAATTATGAGTTTCTGGATTGTAAATCGCGTCAGATATGGACACCTTACATCAGCCACCTTACAATTATGTGGCATAAGCTGATTGTCTGCTGGCTATAGCTTCATATTTAGGAAAACAGTGCGGGTGTGCAGGTAAATGTTGAACTTAAACAATGAATAAAATGTAAGTACACTAATTGGTTGAATGAATTTCTTTCATCATTCTTTTCTAAAGTAAAATTAGCTCACATTTTAGGTTTTCAAGGACCATTTACGTTTTTAGTCGAATGACCTAATACCGTTGCTGAGGCTGAGGAGATGTAGTCTTGAGATGTCTCTTGAGCTTACGTTGCACCACTGTTGCATGTGACCGTTTTTCCTGCAGATGATGCATTGCGATGTGGGACAGCTCGCTCCCCCAGTCCTTGACAAAATTTAAGCCAAGGAGCTTTCCCTGTACTACCTGATTTTAGTCCTTTTATGTTGGCTCAAGTTCGGTTGTCTCAGGTTGTGTTGAGGGTTGAAATATATCAGCATGGACAGTGATCAGTTGCACTGACAGCCGATATTTCCGACTGCTGTCCACCTGGAAAACTCACCAAGCACGTTCTGTGGCAACCGGTAACCGTGGGCCGTCGTCACCGGTGTTAGCTTTGGCAAAACTGGACATAGAACTTTAATGTTTGTTGCTCATTCATTCCTTTTTGATAAGTTTGAAAAAGCAACACAAAAATGTAGTTGATATGAATGTCGCCTTCTTTATGTGGTGAAATGTTAATAAAAATGTACTCTTAACAAAAATGGAAATAAATCTTGCAGCACCTTGGCTTATCTGTAAGGCACCCCAGGGTGCTGTGATACTCACGTTTGGGATCCACTGATTTAGAGGCAGAAGAGGGAAGAGAGGAGGATGGAGCCGTCGTTGCCATGGCAAATGAGTCTCGCTAGAACCCGAAAAACAAGCACTTGTCGTCTTGTGGTTTCCGCGTGCTATGCAGCACTGTTAAAACATTGCAACAGACACAAACTGTAGAAACAAAATTTTGCAATAAAAATGATTTCAACAAAGCTACTTTACACAGCATGTTTCTCCTGTTAAGATTGAGACCTTTTTAGCATAACACTTAACATGCGGTGCTCATGCCACAGTCACTGTGAGCAAGAGAGCAAGCCCTCTAATCTTTAGAACTGGTCACGTTCATATTTAGATCAGAGACTCTCTCGCATTTTTATTTGAACTTACTTTTGAAGGTTGTGCAGTGGCAGCATTCCTACATGCTGAGAAACCAGAATCATAGGGGTGGATGTTTGAAAACTCCACTTTTCTCCTCAGGGGGTCTTTAGATCATTGTACGCTAATCGGTTGTATTTCAATCTAACACTGGAGAGTAAGTTGAGGGTGTGACCCGTGTCCCGAGTGTCTCCGCTGTCCATTTTCTTCCTGCCGTCGGGCTCTTTTTGCTGGCCTCCGCAGACAAAGCTTTATCTACAAACTTCAAGTGCTTCGACGCTTAAATGAGATCTGTAAATGTGGGGTCTGTCAGAGACTCACCACAGTTCCAAACCTAGTGGGTAACCAGTAAAGAGACCGCAGACTTGTAGTGATGTGAAAATACCAGCTGCAATTTATACACACTGGGCTTGGAAGAAACACTTTGAATAGCGTTTTAATGTCATTAAGAAAAGGAGAGGCGCTTCAAGGTAAAAACAGCTTGTTTTTAGAGATAGTTTGCTCCGACTGATAAGTAGCTAGTTCATTTAGCATACATACGTACTGTATACTAATAACCCATTTACGCCCTGAGGGGTCTATAATCACACTGAGGTTACAGTATCAACGTGTGTTAAGGAGATTTGAGCAGTGTCAGCTGTGTAGTGTAAATAGTCCCAACAATAGTAAATAGTTTACTTCCTGGGTGCACTTTGAAGTGAGGATGGAGTCATCACAACTCCGTAACAGAAAGTTAGCAACATGCGTTATTAATAATATATAAAAAAAGATTTTTGTTGGATACAATCTGGAAAGGGTCTGGTACTGATGAATTATTTTGAAAAACTAAAATATAGTCTATGTTGTTCTTAGCATAAAGAAATCATTTGTTGATCACATTGTACTGGTGGTACAGTAGCATAAGGGCTGTATACATTTACATTTAAATTTAATTAATTTAAATGAATTGATGAATAATTAATTAATTCTAAGCTGATTTATTTGAATGTAAAACAAATTCCCTTGATAACAAAATACATGGTTTTGCATGTTATATAAAAGAGTGTTTTTATGTTGTTACGTTTGGACGCTGTGTAATCTCACTGGTCACAACTGTGACTGAACATAAAACACACTCTTTCACCAATTTGAGTGCTCTCGAACTCGGAAACAGCAGTTGACAAAACAATCAGGCCACGCGGTCCGTTAGTAGCGGTTTCTCAGAGCTTTTGATCCTATCAGCAGATGGAGGTTGCCCAGTGGGCATGGTTTACTATGGCAAAGACATACTGGATTATCACATTATTACAGTACTGTTTAGCTTTGCTAGTATCATTGTATCCACTAACAGTCCCTGACAATGACCTGTACACAGACAGGAACCAGAGAGAATAGCAGAGTGATATAAATATCAGGCGGCGAAGTGTGAGTCGACTGAAGCTCTGTGTAGCTTTGTTTTCCTTGCCCTGCTGTCATCCTCCACGGTTTGTAGTGCGATCATTACTGGGCCTTTCATCAACGTCTTTGAGGGATGACTCGGGTCGAACTGGACAAACTAAAAAGCCCGAATAAGGTGTCCATGTGGTCGCTAGGGCCACGCAAGAAGTTTGACTTCATCCTTGTTGTTCATCATGAAACCACTTGAATTCTTTTTAGAAGTCTGTGTGAGGCGGTTATCAATCATCCTGTCAACAGACAAACGTAGAGGCCACATGTTTTGGAGCGGGAACCAGCTGACCTCCCGAACCTGCTTGTCGCCACTTTTCCTCCCCCGCGTTCGCAAGAGTGGTCCACCAGAATCTGCTTCCTCCATGGCGCCGAAGCGCCTAATGCTGGATGCAGTGCTGCCACACATCCCTATCCCTGAGCAGCCAGCGAAGGTATCAGGTGTTGCCTTACCTCTCTACACTCATCTGAATTGCAAATTTCCTTTTAAAGGAAGAAACTGAAAAGCAGCAGAGTGCCCCGCCAACCCAGACGCCAGGCGAGGGAAGAGACGAGGGGCAGGACAGAGCTGCCAGCTGCTTGGTGAAAATATGAAATCCTGACACACAAAAAGAGAGAGAGAGAGAGAGAGTGGGGGGGGGGGGATCTAGGACTCAAACCACCCATGCAGTTTTAATACATAACACAGAAGGCCCAAAGGCTCACATACAGAACATGCATGTGCAATGGAAACACTCACACACGGTATAAGCTTGGTGTAGAACTGAAAGGATGGAGAAACACAGGATTAAAAAAAAAATGAAAGGCACAGAGACTATTCCTTCTCGTCAGGACAGGTGACACTGGCAGAATTCCCATGGGGCCTTCTTCAAACAGTGTTTTATTCGACTCCACTGTAATCCATCTGAAAACTAATAACTGAATATTTATAGCACATAAGCTGTTGCAGGCAACCCTCGAATTAAAAGCGATACTCTATTGTGCCATTGCAGACCGCCTGCAGAACTAGTACAGCTGAAACCAGTGTGTGTGTGTGTGCTCTTGTTTTACTACATTTGTGGGGCCCAAAAACCGGGAGCCCACTATACTTGTGGGGCCAAAATGCTGAATCCCACAAGTTTAAAGGGCTTTTTGATTAAGACTTGGTTTTAGGGTTAGGGTTAGAATTAGGTTAGGCTTAGGGTAAGGTTTAGTTGTGATGGTTAGGTTTAGGGTAAGGGGCTAGGGAAAGCATTATGTCAATGACGTTTCCCTACGAAGATAGAGCCGCAAACCTGTGTGTGTGGTATATGCCTGCATT
Source organism: Coreoperca whiteheadi (assembly GCA_011952105.1). Classification (NCBI taxonomy): domain Eukaryota; kingdom Metazoa; phylum Chordata; class Actinopteri; order Centrarchiformes; family Sinipercidae; genus Coreoperca; species Coreoperca whiteheadi. The sequence continues at coordinate 2,916,795 of CM022479.1, forward strand.
GCCAGTGTCCTTTGCAAGATAAGTTCAGCCACTCTGCCATGGGTGGAGAGGAGGTGAAAACCAGAGCGACTCGGGGGGGTGAGAGACAGGAGGAAGAAGAAAGGAGGGCTGTGGGGGGGGGTGACACAGGATGGAGGGTAGATATGTGGGTAGTTTGTGGAGGGAAGATAGGCGGTCAAGGGAAGAGAGAGTGAGGAGAAATGAGCGGGGAGGGGAGAGGGTGTAGTGGACACAGTCTTTCACATTTTGCTGCATCACCGCTCAAAGCCAGCCTGCCAACGCTGCAGCCGTACACTCTTAGAATCAATTTTTAAATATCTGTGACTGGGTCGGAAATACTCAGCTTGTTTTTAGTACAAGTCAGCATGTCTAAATATATTCCTAAATAAAGGCCTTGTGTGCGTTTTCCTGACAGGAATAGCGTGGTCCGCTTTATTTTGAAAGTGCCAAAGCAAATCTCGTTGGAAATAAGTGCTTAGGATGTTTCAAATGTTTTAACGCAGGCTTCCAAACAGTGAGGCGGGCCTCCCTAGGCGGGGCACGGGGGGGAGAAATGTGAGGCAAAGATACTGCGTGAGGTGAAAGAGACAGGCGCATGTCGGTGTCAAACAAATGGAAGTTAGTTATTGTAGTATGGCCTCTGGTTTTGCCCACTTACCGACATGATATATATTTATTATGTCCATGGAAAATATATCTCTATAAATCCCCACTGCAAAATAGACGCTCCTTACAAGTTTTTTTTTTCTGTGTCAAAGTCACCCTGTGATAGTTTACTGTACACTAATGGGTACATATAATTCTGCAGAAATTTAATGGTACAAGTTTGCCAAAGTGTAAACAAGTAGTAGCAAATAAAACTGACAAAGAATAATCATAGGCGTTACAAAAGCCATTAATATGAATAGTGTAACACAAAAACAATTGACATACAAACATATTTTGTGACTTTACGAAGCATCAGACTGTCCCATCAACATGGCTCTTATATTCCTGGAACACTGATCCTCTCCTATATCCATTCATATACAGATATGTGTTGAAAACCTGTGGACATACAGACAGAAGAACTCAAACACTGGCTGAGACAGTTTTATAAAAATATAAAACCCTGTTTTAAAACATTTTTTACATCAAGTTACTATGACCAAAATCACTCCTTTGTTCACTCACTCACTATGCCCTCTATAATAGGCACTTGGTAATTGAATCTATTGTGAGCAGCACACTTGTGACTCATCATCATTTTGCTGTAGTGTGGAATGACTGTAATGTTTGCATCAATGAAATGCAGTGAGTTCCATTGTAGGATTGTGGAAGGTTGTTCACATGCCATTCTTTCAAATGTTGGAATTTCTGAGGGCACTATAGAGCACGACTGAACTCACTCAGAATTCAGACAATATAGTGCAAGGCAGTGATTTCGTACACAGCTTATTTCTTGGCCAGGAACACTGGCATGTAACTCCCCGTAAAACCACAAAGTGTCATTTTTGCGTTTTGTTCTTTGTGCAGATTAAACAAACAAGATATAACATGTTAATCAGTGAGCTTTAGAGGTGCTGCAGATTTTGTTACCTTTGGATGTAGACTGGCTAGCTATTTCCTCCTGCTTCCAGCCTTCATGCTAAGCTAACTGGTTGCTGGCTTTAGCTTCATATCGAAAGGACAGGCATGAGAGTGGTATCGTAGAATATTGAACCATTCCTTTAGGACAAATACAATTTTAAGACCAAATTCACTTGCAGCTTTTTGATTTTAAGATAAAGAGAAACTTATGGAATGTTAACGAGATAAAACTGACACAAATTGAGAAACTGTACAAATTTGTGTAATGGCAAGAACGTGTCAGCTGGCAGCAGCGCCTGAAACGGAAATACAACATTGCTCATATGTTGCACCATCCTATCTGTGTGTGTTGTGAATCGGCTATCTGTGAATTGCCAGAGTAGGCCAGAGATTTACAGTAGGCCTAACTGGTTTTATGGCTTTTAGTTATCAGTCACTCATCTTTGAACAACTTACATTGCTTAAACTGCAATCCATAAGGCTTTTCCACGATGATGCAGTGCTTGCCTCTGCTCCAGCATATTGGATTTAAAAATGAAATCATGACTGTGAGCTCATTCCGGCCTCTCAGGTTTAGTTTGAGGCCGTTTACATTCACTCTGGACGGACAGTGTAGTAACTTTTTATAAATACTCCCGCAATTTTAGTGGACCAAGAGTGATGGAAAAATGTGTTTATTTAAGCTTTACTCTTGGATTACAACTTGGATTATAAACACCTTCAAACACCCTTAAAGTCAGGACATCAATCTCTAAGCCATTGTTTCATTTCGAATCCAATGCTGCAATACAAAGCTAAAACAATATAAAAAACCACAGTGCCACTGTACAAATACTTATCGACTGCTCTGCATTCAATCAGTCTGCTTTTATCAACAAAGGAACAGCAACAGACGCAATTTAATCTTATGAAGTATTTCATTTCTCCTAAGGCTGAAATGAACGGTTGTGAGTCGGCGTCTTCATTCTGCCGCTCTGACAGTTAAGTTCACATTATACGAGGGAATGAGAGCTCAGTAATTCAGACTATTCTCTCTTGATGTATCATTATCCATTTCTAACACGTCCTTGTTACATTTTTCATCGTTAGCCAGGTTCAATACTGGCACATCCGTCGATTGGAAGCCAGTCCAAGATGCTCCCTAAGTTTAGGGTGGAAGCTTTTTATTGCTCTTTCTTGGAGATAACGAGACATTTATCCAAGATACATTCGCCAAGCTCACAAATTAGTCCTCACCCTTGCAGACTCTTCCTCTGTAATGGCCTAGTGTTAATAGAAATTGGCACAGCGAAGAACATCTCTGCATCTTTACAAAATAGGTAGCATAGTGATTTATGGGGACTACTAGCAGGCTAATTGGTGAACAAGTGTAGCTGTCTAACACGCTAGCTAGCCAGGAACATGCACGGACTAGTCCGTCACAATCATTACAGTAGCTCTTCGAGCTTCCCAGCTTGCTAACAGTCAGTGCTCAAAGTAGAAACAGGTGGCACACCATCAAGTCTTTCAATATCTGTGTAGCTTCATGATTTAAAAAAAAAAGTTATAGTTGTGTTAGCCATCATAGCAAGCTTGTTAGCTTGGATGCGAATGGGACAATAGGCTCACACAGTTTATTCAAAACACATATTTATACCATTGTCTCCTGTCTTGTAACGATCTAATTAGTGCATTTACTAATCGCGGAGAGTCCGAATTGAAATTGCAAAATGTCACCATTTTAAATACTGGTGCGAGCCATGTTGTTTCAAGTAAAGCGTGACTCTCATCTTTGTGTGGCTTATGCAAGTAAGTTAGCCTTTTAGCTGGCGCACGAAGCTGTAATGTGCTCTTTGCTGCCCCCTATGTCCAAAGGGGGGTGAACACCGTTTTTTCCAACGTTTGGATGCAGTGTTAGAACGGAAACACCAGAACTATATGTCCATGTGCAAAACAGCAAATGCATGCCCCAGAAGGTGTGTTCCCAAAACGCTTCATACAATTCCGAAATCAGTGCATCCAATCCTAAGTACACTGCACTATGATGGAACTTTGCATTGGCCAATATGACATTGTACCAAATATGACAAAGTTGGACAACTGTTGTCCCTCCATAGATTTTTCCACCTTACATTCGAACAGCTGTACATCATGGCTGCATTTTCTTTCTCTCTTCGCATCAGTTCTCTTGGCAAATACCGGGTAACCTACCTGGTGTGTGCCTTTACATGTGACTTCATGCTGGTTATAGGGTCCAAAATATTGTACCTCTGCGAACGCATGTCATCTCATTAGGAGCAAGATTGACAAGTTTGTGAGCAGAGGAATCGTTCAGAACGTGTTGGGGAGGAAGACACCACATTGATGACATACTAAAGCATTTGTAGTTTGTTAGGACCATCACTTATCCTTTAAACTCTTGATTTAGATTGTTCACACATGGACAGATTATGAGACAATGGCTCGTTGTTTTGTGACTCTGTGATTGTTTTTTTGTGTATCTTTGCAGTCGTTTTACGTCTCTCTGCGGTTGTCTTGCATGTCTTTGTGGTACTCTTGCGTCTCTTTGGGGTTGTTTTGGGTCTCTTTTTATTCAGTTTAGATCTCTTTGTGCTCGTTTGATTGACTTTCCAACAAGAAAATGTTAACAGTCCTTTTAAAAGAGACGCCCTGGCCCAGGAGCCCCCCGACCCCATTCATGCACACATATGCACATCTGAGACAAGGATCAAGTATTCAGTATTATTGAGTATTATGTTATATTAAATTGTCCTATATATATCATGGGGTGTGACTGTGTGACAAATGGTTTACAGTCCGGTTCGGTGGCCCTGTTCACAACCTTTAGCGCCCCCCCCCCAAGGGAATCTAGAGGTTTCACTGCTCCCATCACTAGCACATCTCCCCTCGTCTCTGTCTGTCTGGCCTTTCATTTCTCTCCGCTGCCTTCCGTGTTTCTAACCTGTCTCTGCTCTGCTCCTTCCTCATCACCCTTGTCCCTACCTCCTCTCTCTCGCTCTCTCTCTCTCGCTCTCTCTCTCTCTCTCTCTCTGTCTCTCTATTTGTGCGTGTGTCTCTCTCTCTCTGCCCGGGCCTCACAGGGGCATGCCATTATTGATCATACAGCCAAGTGCGTTGCCTTTTGGCTGCTCGGCACTTCATGGAGCCGGTGTGCACATGATGGTCTCCTATCGAACCCCTAAAAATGCCCAAGGAAGTGGAAAAAAAAGGGGGAAAGTGTGTGTGTGTGAGATCAACCAATTCTGCTTGCCTGAACGCTGTCTCTCCTCCTCATGTCACTTTTTTCAAGAACAGGTGGGAACACATAGTTCCTGCAGTTCCTATAGTGCGCCATTCACAGTATTATTGTAAAGTAGAACTGTTACTTCTTTCTGTAGCTCTCTTTCCTGTTGTTCTTCTACATTATGGCCCTGCATCATAATGCATTCCACACAAGGCTCTGCGATGTAATTTTATTTAATACGAGCTCACTTCATTTGAGCGCTTACGATCATTAGAGCGTTTGTTTAGGACTGAAAGAGCTTAGGCTATGAAGATAAATGACTGTAATGTTCTAGTTCCCTGGCTAAGGGATGTCCGTCTAAATAGGTGGAACACAGACTCAAAGACACACACACACACACACACACACTAATGCAGGCATGGGCAAATCCATATGCTGGAGCGCAACGTACATAATAGGGAGCACACACACACACACACACACACACACACACACACATATACATGAACAGACCAACTCACACACAAGTGCATGCCTGAATGCCCATACTCGTACAATCGACTCACATGGAACAACATGATTTTCTTTGTTTTGAAGAGATATCTGGATGTGCTTCCAGCATCACTGCCAAATGTGAAGGTTGTTTTTGTGTGACAAGCATACCTCTATTCATAGGGTGCGTCATTCTTCATTTATGTGTGTGTCTGCATGTGTCTCAGACTTGGGAATCAACATGAGTGAATAATTCATATTTCCTTTTTGACTCAGGGTATTTGTAATTACACAGTACTGTGCATTTATGGCAAATGCCATGTGGTGTTGACAGTAGTTAGGCCTTGGTGATATGGCCAAAAACTCATCATGATATCATGATAAGTAATACCAAATCAGTGTTTATATTGTTAATATATCCAGCCGTATTTGCATTTTGGCTGCAGAGGAAATATCCAGTAGTGACACTTCACACTTCTTCTTTCCAAGCTGTTCACGGCAAAATCTGTGAATTTCCCACAAACACTGAAAGTATCTGGAAAAAGATGTTGCTGGTGATTTATTTCATAATGAAAGTTTTCTATGTGAACATCACAAACCAAATTCCTTTCTCCTTCACGTGAAAGGTGTGTAGGTGAAAATCCCGGAGACAAATATCTCAAGACCTGGACAAATGAATCCAAACGTGGCTAGGTAGAGAGAAAGTCAGAAAATGTTTGTTTTTTTTTGGAAATGGAAACCAACCCTTAAGTCTTTGGCTGGACAGTTAAAAGTGGTGGCATCGTTAGGATTTGATCTAAGGTTTCACTTGTTGAACCAGAATATTTTGAGGTGTAACCTGGATTGTCAGGTGATTTAAAGTTTGAGGTAGAAAGATGGCAAAATGTGGAGTTGGATAACCTGTTGGTTTTCTAAGACACAGCAACTCTTTCTCGTTCTCCCAAAGCATCAAATAACTAACGTAAACTAAACCAAACCTAACCAAACTGCGACCGTTTCACAAAGTTAACCACCTATTTTATTTTGAAAGTCTAACCGGACGTTGCATATTTATTATTGCTAACCTGAACGCGGAGCCCTGCGTGTGCAAAACCGCCGCTGGAGTTGGACGTAGAGCGTCACAGCCTGAAGCGTCGGGCCGCTGGCCAAGCTGGTGGAGTGGGAACGTGTTGGACACAGTGGAGCGGAGTTGAGGTCTTGACTAGCTGCGTCTTCAATGTTTCGCTTGGCTCTGGAGGAAAAAAACCCCCACACACTTTGAAATGGACTCAGAGATTCTCCTGAAATGTTTAATGGAATAATTAAAATGGTCCATCGGATCATCCTTGGAACTGGCATTTCCTGTAACCCAGGCTGCTCTCAGCAATTATCACTGAGAAGAATTTTCTCATTTTGCCCGGATGAGAGGTTGCAAAAACAAGCACACAAATGGCTGACCCCATGACCAACCAGATATCAGTAATAAACAAAGATTACTCTGAAAACACAGGAATGACAACAATAACAAGGTCTTGCCCTACTGCTGCAGGCCCGGGAAATGAGCTGCACCAATCTTCCATATTGTCACGCTGATTTTAGAACACAATTTTAAATGGAGAAGCCTGGGAGTCAGCGAAGCTTGTAATTGGCTTACAGCCTCTGCGGGTCCTCATGGGAAACATAGGAGCCATAGGCTTTGTGCCGCAGCATAGAGCATGAAGGCTAGACAGATCAGATGCTGCCTCTTCCGATGGTGACGAGAGAAAGACGCCTGCGGTCGAGCCGAGAAGAAAGGAATGAAATCGACAAACAAAGCGCTGCACTGTTTGGTTTGTGTGTCAGTTTCAGGATTATCTGTGTGGGTACTGAATATGTGTGGGCGTGCTGCAAGAAGGGTTTGACCCTGAATTCTACCTCTTGGTTATCAATACAGCTTTCTCTCTCTCTCTCCCGTTTCAGCAGACAAATGGGAGGGTGTGAATCCCTCGCTGTCTCTTTTGTTCCTACTCATCCCTCCGTCCACACAGACCAGAGAGATCCGGGTTATATAATGAAGTCCCAGTCCTCACGCTGCCGTCTTATGTGCATTAATGAGCCGACTTGTTTGCAGGGATAGAGAAGGAGAGAAGCAGGGAAACACGCAAATAAGAAAGCGACAAAGTCTGATCGCAGGAGACTCTTATATCTGCACCTGCAGGTGTTAATGGTCTGCCTCTGCAGTGCGTTGAGGAACAACTTCAGTGCCAGTCGTTGTGGGGAAAGTAGTCAGCGGTGCACATTAAAACATAACTCAACACAAATTCGATGAAAGATTTCAAATGCCTATAGAAAAACAAATCAAACAAGTGAAATGATACACATTGTTATGTACATTTCCTTTTTTATGCTTGCATTTACTGAGTCAGAAGAAAACAAGGGGGACCTAATTTTACATGCATGAACAGATGACCTCCACGTGCACGACCTGTGGTGTCCGAGTATCCGTGAGCGAGACGCATGTCTGGGATGCAGACATGCCTGGTCACACCTTCCTTTCACAAGCCCCTCCCAGGACCACTTGTTGATCCCCAGTATGGGCGCGGATGTTGTTAAATTGGGTGAAGTGTTTTCTTGGGAGCGGCTTTGACACGGGACGAGCGTCCAACAGCGTCGTCGTTTGGCAGAGCATTATACTAAACAGTGACTGTGGGACACTGAGCGCTACGTTTTGACAGAGATGTTTGCGGTGCTTCTGGACGACGATTGCATCTCTCCTGAAATGCAATACACCTCTTCACTTTGTTTTCTGTGTTGCGATTTGATCTTATTGTGGCACGGGAAATTCGCAACGACAACCATTGCATTCAGTCATTAAAGGCGAAAAGCGAAGTAATTGATGGTAACATCCATAATTCAGTTTGATTATGTTCTTCATGTTATCATGGCACAGTAAACGCATACACACAAAAGAAATGCATAAATTGCATTTCACTGAGTTTTTTTTGTTTCTTTCGTTTCTCTTTAGGCATTGAAAATCTTCCACATGTATTTCAAAGTTTGCGCGCACACACCGTAACCACAGAACACCAGGTGTGCCGCTCACCTATTGATTAATAATACCTTTTATTACAGAGTCATGTCCAGCTGTTCATTACATGCATAAATAATCTGTCTGGGAATTCAGCATGGGATTGCATGTGTACTTAAATTATCGCAGATTTGCATTAAATATAAATGGGGCCTCCGGAGTGTTAGCACGAGGAAAACATTGAGCTGCCTGGCATGAAATGTAGGCCGGCATACAGCATACACGTGAAAGAAATGTCTCATAGGCACTTAGTACCATCTCTCCTTTCTCTTGTTTTCTCCCCTCCGTCTCTGGGTACCTGATCAAGCTGCAGGCAACAGCTGAGAGAGAAAAGTGGAAGTGCGAGCGCTTGCATAGGAACAGTGACATTCCATACTTCTTAGAGCTAAATAATCCCGAAAAAATATATGATGTTTTTTTGAGATGAAACTGGAGGTTTGGGGGGGAACGACTCAAACAGTTAGAGAGAATGTTTATTCATGAACCGGCGCACCTGTGTGTGCTGCAACAAGCTGCTTACAGGAGAGAAAAAAAACCCACGTTCTCTGCTTACAGTGTGGGCATGTTGCACCGGTGTACTAGAGAAAATGGGACACAGAATCAGAGTTCACAGCAAGACTACCTGTGTTCTCTTTTACCGGCATGTGCCTGCCGGTCATTACACTCAGTTTGCAAAAGGTATACAGTATATATACAGTTAATGGTCATTCAACTTGATTGCAGCTGAGGTGTATGTGTCTGCTAGATTCATTATTGATCGCAGGCCGTTCTTTGACTTCTGCTGCGCGTGTGCACACTGTAATGTGACTGTGTGACGTCTGACTGGTGAACCTGCAGCTGGGTTGGTGTTGGCGTCTGTCAGCACCAGAGAGGGGGGAGGAAGGGGAAGGAGATCTCAGCCCTAATGAGGATTGCGATGCAAGATGTCATATAGGACTCAATATGGCACACTGACTCCTGCACCACGTGCTACCGCAGATAACAGAACAGGAGGGAGGTTGGTGAGCGAGACAAGCGATGCTAGTAACAAATCCTCGCTCAACTGTACCTGAAGCATCATTCTGGTGTATTAAAATTGGGCTTTAATTTTGGCTGTTCAACGTGGAGACATCGCTGAAGAGAAGTTCAACCAGTCACTTCAGGACTGACAGGATAATTAGCCAATTTGATCAGTCGCCAGGAAACGGCAAATCAGACTCTTACCAGAGAATGAAATGAAATGTGCTATGTATAAAAACTTAATTATGACTGACATTATGAATGACCTGATACTTGTCAATCACCACAGCCATAACCATTAACTTTTGAGAGTCTGTGGTGCAGAGGATGATGACAAACGTACTTTCAAGTAACTCTGCATATTTAACTGTCTGAAAGACGTGTTACATATTTAAAACACATACATCAGAAAGTGTTGTAAAGGACATAAAGTAATGTTTCACACTTTGCCAAACAAAGCTTCATGTGCAGGAAACTGCAGCTTTCATCTTCGAGGCAGACGGTACTCTGAAGCACGCATTAAACCTAAAGTGAAGCCGTGGCGGTTCCTATACGTTTCATGAATATACTCATCATCAGATGTGGATATCATTCTGCGATCATTTCTGCATTAGGCCTTCATGCCAATAAAGCCGAAGTGAGAGTGAGTGCGAGATCCACTGAGGTTACACTGGTTGGGGCCTAAATTGAATCATCTAAATTAAATGCCATCGTCCTGTTCCTTGGTTTCCTCCCCCTCCTGAGAAAGTATGAGGACAGCGCAAATGTGTGGAGAACACCTGTTGTTCATGACTGAGCCGATGTGTTTGCGTGCTTACCGTCATTCAGTCTCGCAGTGGATCAGACCGTTGTACTCCGCTGCGAACGCACAGAGCGATGGTGTGGATGATAGCAGAGTTCAACCGGCTGCAGAGCTGTTATTATGAGTGGCACTGATGCATCACGCACTTAGCCATTCACATCCACTAAAACTCGCTCGTTATGTTTGGTAAAAGATGTTTTTCATTTCCGTTTCTGCTTGAAGTGTTGACGTTAGCGAAGACTTTGTTTTTTAGAAGGGTGACATTTTAAATCATGTAACAGCGGCGGTGGCAAATGCTAAAGGTTATTCCTTCTCTTTTCAGACACCACTGATGTGCCCTTTAGCAAGGCACTGAATAGCCTGCTACACAGCTCCGTAGAACCGTAGAGGTCTTTTTGATGTAGCGTGTGGTAGCAACAGAGCCTGTCAAGGTAACCCCCTCTGAGTACATTAAAGGTTAACAAATGCACAATATGGCCCCTTCCATGAGCCAATTAAGCCGCGGTTTAAAGCCGCTGCGACTCACTGCCGCTGCTATAAACCTTCCACACAGCTACTTGAGTGCATCAAACCCTGAAGCGTATGGTTTTCAGTGTTGGAGTACTTGCAGTGCTCAATAAAAGCCAACAAACTGCACAAAGGTTCAGGCTTGATACAGAAATCAATAGGTAAAATAAACCCACCTCTCAAGTTTAAGAAACAAAACAAAACCTGCTTTTGCGTTTGTGTCATGCTGGATCTCGCCCCCACGGACGTCTGGTGGATCTTTTTGTGCAGAGAGAAAAGTGGGAGGGCGAAGTGTGTGCAGACCTGTCTTCACAGCCCTTTGTGATGTTCTGGTATTGAGTTAACCGTCGAGGATAAGACCTCTGGGCCGACGTGACGCCCGAGCAGCTTTATCCTTCACACCACGGCTCCCGTCTTTTACCTTCACGTCTTACCCCGTCTCTTTCTTCATCCAAAGGACTTTTCTCTCTCGATCACCAGCCGGCCTGCAGGGTGCAGGATTTTGGCCTCCCGTCTGGTCTCTTCACCTGCAGCGTCTCTGTCATCTCCTTCACTTTGTGAGAAAATTTCAATGTGTCATATTTCTTTTGGAAATACTTGATTTTCATTTCACTTTCTTACAACTGCAGTCGTAATCTGTGATGAGTTTTTCTTTCATGTTAGAAAAAAGCTTGATTTCATTGACTGCATACGTTTTAAATCCGGCACGAAAAACGCAGGGTCGTTCCGCAAAACAGCTGAAACATTCCTGGTGGATTACTTTAGAATTATTCTTTTTTGTCACATACACAGTCTAGTGAAACTCAGTCTCTGCATTTAACCCATTCTAGGTATTAGGAGCAGTGGGCAGCCACCGTGCACCAACTCCACCATTAGTTGCCCTGAGAATGAACCTAATATATTGTACATGTTTTTGGTGGTGGGGGAAGCCCACGCATACATGGGGAAAACAGCCGGGATTCGAACCCAGGCCCGTCTTGCGGTGAGACATCAGTGCTAACCCCTGAGCCACCGTGCAGCCATGTAATCCATGTCACAGACTACTTCTACTCCTTTTCCTCACAAGCATCTCGACCAAAGATAAAATAGTTGCCGCCGCGATAACTTTCCAGAGTAGTAAAATCCTGTCTGTGATTTATTAAAAACCACTGCAGCGTTTTGGTGTCTGAGAAGCCTTCAAATCCACGGATCTGTTACTCAAAGTGAACTTCCTTCCAGCGGTAGCCCCTTGCGTTGTTTTAAAGCAGGGCTGATATCTGAAGGCTTCTAACTCTGAAACATGTAGACCAACGTCTGCTTTGCAACAGACAGTTAGGGAGTGGTGGTTTCTTAATGTTAGACGATGATCAACACCAGTTAGCGTTAACAGCTCCAGTTGCATTTCAGTGAACTAAAAACATGAGCGTATGGTGTTTGGCACACAATGCACTGGGGGACAGTGCCTGAAAAGTAGTGCCCCTTTTTATATTTATTGAATTGAGAACCTATTCGAAATCAAATCATTACACTTCAATTGGAATTGAACTCAATAGTGCGATTCCCAAAGGTTCCCTACCCCTGCACTTGATATTACTCCAACTTTCCGCTCCCGCTTTGGCAATGACCTTTGACCCCTTCCCAGTTGACACTGCGTGGTTGTGGTCTGGTGTTCACGGACTGCTGATGTTTCTGGTGTTGTCCAGGGTCCCACCAAATGCACTATTTACTCCTGTTTGAGTGACGCTTGCTAAAAACCACTGTGCCCAGCTGTTTGGAAATTAATGGGCCTTTTTTAAAAAGGAAACTTCATATTTCAGTTTTTATTTTTCCTTGCTTTTTTAAGATTTATGTCTTTACAAAGAAGATTGGGCATGGGGCTCAGTGCCACCAACAGGGCGGGGAAGTCAAAGTATTGAGAGACAGGCTAACATATTGTCGGTTTTGGTCTTTTCAGGGGATTCGTTGACAGTAATAGAATAGAATATCTTTATTGTCACGGCACAAGTACAACGAGGTTAAGTTTGCAGCTGCGGAAACTGCTCGATTAACAATAAGAAAGCTACCGAATATTGCCAGCCTTATCCTGTATGGTTTTGAATGGTTTGACTTGAAGACCCTGGCTGTTGGGATGTCGGGACGCTCCAGGTGGTTCCTGTTGAGCAGTTTCCATCATATTTTTAAGTCAGGGTGGTAATCTGTTCTTTGTTCATTCTTTTTTTTGTCCGATGTGCAGGGCCAGTTATTGTGTAAATGTCAGTGTCAACACACGATTAAGCCTGATCGGTGACCGTAGGTGTACAGGCTCACTCTGCATGGTAAGCATGTAAAAGCCTTTGTTTCGGAGTTTACAGTATTTATTATTTATTTATGCATTCAGTCACAGATATGACACTATTTCCATGTGTTGACAAAGGATGTTTGAAATTAAATCAAATTCAGTTTTGTTGGTGCAAAATGCCGATTGGGAGGTATTTTTCTTTTCCGTTCGCCAGCTCTTGACAGGTGACTGAAAAAGTCCATATCAGGCACTGCCTTGCAGGTTTACAGGGGATGGTTATGGGATGCCAGAATTCTCCACTGAGCCTTTTGCTAGCATTGTTGGCTGAACGGAGAGAAGTGACAGGAGCTGCCCACTCAACAACCTCAGTAATGTCGAAGCTCTCACCTGCCCTTCTTCCTTATGACAGCCAGCCCAGGCTTTATCATTGGATTTCAGTGCCACATAATCATCCTGCACTTTGAAATCAGTTTTATGCCCAATTTCCTCACCACATCTCACCTCCGTGAGGCAAGTTGTCTGCTCTTCTGAATTCGGGAAGGTTCACGAGATGTACAAGGACACATAGAGGTGTTTTCTTCTCAAATGCAGGAGCACGATTGCCTCCTAACTCACCCTTTCTGAGAGCAGGCCCTGGCCTTGGACTTGGTCTATAAATAATAATCACAATTCTGCCGGTGGAGAGACCAGTGTCCAGAGTGTTCGTGCTTTATTGTGTATTTCTCTGTCCTCACTGATTTGCAGTCAAACTCCGATCGGTGCAGACTCAGGTACGCTGCTATTGGAGGTTAATATGATGTGGGTGCTCAAGCTGGTTTGAGTGAACAATGAGTATGAGCAATGTTGCCACATGCTCACCTACCTGCTTTGCTACCAGTTATATCATTCGGCGATGTACAGCCAGAAGGTTTTTCAGAGCTATGTCGTCTGAACTAATCTCAACCAAAGTCATTTAAAATTAGAAAGAATGCATTAGCATCTCAATAGAATTCGCTCTGTTCTCTGTCACACTCTACAGACAACTGCAGTGACCAGCACTGACTGGTAGAGACAAAAAAGAGGAGAATTAATTGGTAAAATCACCGACTGCTGGAGACTTCTCTCTCTCGATCAGCCTTTACCATTGGACTGTTGTCTTGGTGTGTCAGGACCTTTTAATCTAGTTAATACTGAACTATTGCATTTGATTGATACTAACTGAGACACGTGAGCTCTTTGAACAGAGTTGTGACGCCTGATTTAATGAAATAAGAAAAATTTAAAAAAAGAATCTTAAACTGTTTTGCTGGACAAACATCTCGAAGAGTCCAGCAAAGACTTTGCCCGTTAACACTTCCAACACCTTCTGTTTCTGACAAATGACTCATATCTCCCCTGAGCAAATAAAGCTGGCAGCCAATGAATCCTTAACAGCATGCCATCCTCCACTAATGGCCCTTTTTCAAGAAACACATCACCGTAATGGAGAATAATTTGTTATCTACCAACTCGCTACCTGAAATAGTGTCTTGTTGCAGCGTGTGATATGTAAGAGGGAGACCGCGTACCCCTTGTGCAGACTTTCAAGCTTGTGCCTGCGTGTGAACCTGCACGTATACCGTAATTTAATAAGCAGAATCAAACACTGTGTGTGGGGTGTAATGTCTGCTCTGAGCAACCTAAAGGCGAGGCACTGTAACAAAGTCATCACCCTAGGACTTGATCATGTCAAGAAAACAGCAGCTGCCTTGTCTGCAACCTGCTCCGCTTCGGGGGAGGACTAAATTTTCTGTTAGCTCGACTTAATGCAGCAGAAATGAGATATGCACCTAGGTGGCTGTCAAACCATTTATCATTTTAATAAGGTGGAGGTGGTTCTGGGGCCCTGAGTTGCTTTTGCTCTTTACCGCACTGCCATCTCCAGGGGCCAAATTCAGTTTGAGCAAGTGATTGTAAGACATTTCAACACTGTACAGCTGGGCACTATGAGAAATTACTAGTGCGATTCAAAAAAACATCATCTTCTAGCTGGTATTTTAATCTCACACAACCAATTCATTTCATTGATTGATGTCACATATTATGAAAACAGGTTTTTCGTCCCTACATTTGTAAGGACAAATCGTGTGTACACATTACATCTAAAAATGGCTGTCTGTGAAGTTGACACGGTAGCTGAGAATAACTGTAGATGCTGCTCTTCTTCTAAAGCAAACTAACGAGACCACCGAGGTGGTGACAAAGTGCAGAATAAGTCAGTGTTTCAAGTGCGCTCAGGGCTGTGTTAGACCACTGTAAGTGTGCAACATTCACGATACTTTGCAATGGTGTGCTGTGGTGAAAGATTGGAGAATATACTGGGCTGATGTGCCTCCGGTGGGAAACAAATACCGTATATATACCGTGTACAGTAAGACTAGATGGGGACATCCAGAAATATCCAGATTAAAATGAGATCTGGAATGTTGTTTTGATTTTGCTTAAAAGTAATGAGTTGCTTACAGGAAAATAACACAATGCCAGGTAGGGCTATAACCACTGATTAATCTGTGTCTCTACTGTGTGGAGTTTTGTACATCTATCAGTAGCTTTTTATTGCCAATGTGTGAATGGATTGAAGCGTAACTTAAAAAACAAGACAAAACTCACAATTCACAAAATTCAACCTGTTTTCTACCCCTGATCTAAAATGACTACTGGTCAAGAACCTGAATGTATACTGTAGCTGAATGTTTAAACCCCGATGTATCCCTGAGGCCTCTTGGGTCCCCTAACAAACATCTTCTAGTTGCTTCAGCCTCTAGACCGGACTCTAATTGTACATTATGACCAATGCCAAAGAGGAATGTTATTTACAAGTTTCCCATTAGTTTTCCATGCAATGTATGCACTGTGGTTAGCAGTGTGATGGGTTTCGAGTCAGAGGCACTTCACATTCACTGCTCTACAGCTACATTAAGTGAAGGCCCAGTCTAATAAATGCAAATGGGGGAGAAGAGAAAATGACTTTTGACTTGAAACTCTCGAATTAAACATTTTAGTTCAAAAGTTATAAGTACCGTGTGGAGTTTTGATTGGAAACACACAAATTTATTTTATTCGTTTCTATCGCAGATCCGTTGACTTGAAAACTGCTGAATGAATTTCCAATCAACCTGACACTTAAAGAGCGGCTGAATCTGATGGTTTTAAGTTTCTGTATTCTTAGTGTGCGTCTCTGTAAGACTGGGGGCCTCGTAAGAGCTCCTGTGGTTTGTGAAAATCCCAGCCATCTGCCCGGTTATGTTCCGCTGTACTAGTGGAACTGTGCTGCTTCAGCAAAATCCTCAGCGGAACATTAGCTAACGATCCCATCAAAACTTACATTACCGCAGAGCTTACCAGGGATTACACACTGCGGAGCACAGCAGAGGAGCGTGCAACGCTGGCAGACACAGCGGGATAACACACTGCAGAGAATGGAGTGTCCACAGCTTACAGTACAAGCCTACAATTAAGGCTACCCAAGCAATTAGTAGAGGTATTTTTATCTCTAGGCATTGTCTATTTTCCAAGAGATCAGAAAGTTTTTTTGTTGGTGATATTATTGGAACTTTGGTGTGATTTATGTGCCCATTTGTTCCTTTCAGGGTTGTGGAGGGTTAGAACTAGCATCCATTGGAAATAAGGCAAGGAAATACCATGGATAGGTTGACAGTCTGTTTCTGGGCTAAGATCGCTCACATTTGTGAGACATGCGAAGGTTCCAATCTGCCTGATCAGCGTGTCTTGAGAGAAATAAGTTTACCACTCCACGGCCCTGGGGCGTGGGATCTAACCCAGGTTATCCTTATTTCTGTGACTCATTGTGCTAACTTCTGTTCTCACTGCCGCCTTCATTCCTCCTTTTTCACTGCACGAAATCTCTTCAAGCTGACTTTCTTGGGTAGCACGTTGAAGATGGTGCCAGGCATAGTTTTAGAGGGAAACAAAACACGAGTGATTACGGTAGATTTGCATTTCTCAGAAGGGACAAGAAGGGGACGTGGAGCAGCAGTGATTTTTAAGCCTTTCTGGTCGAATCCCAAGACTGGCCGAGACAAACGTATGGGGGAGAAAGCGCAGCCTTCTCGCCACCTTGATGCTGTTGTCCAAAGGCACTTGAGGAAGGCACTGAAAGCAGAATACTACTGGACAGCTGAATGTGAATCAGGGTGTTTAACAACAACCAAATTGTGAATTAGGAACCTGCAGTGTTGGGTGGCATTTGAGCTATTTCATTGAAACACAACTCAACTTTGGACTCCCTGGCTCTCTGTCCCCTCGGAATTAAGCACTGTCAAGGTGGTTTGCTGTTGGTCAATTGCACGAATTTGCGTGTCAAAGTTCATTGAAGCTTAACTTTAACGTGAAAAATGTGCACAGATTTGCTTCGTCCCTCGGGAACAAGTCTACTAATCATGCTGATCTCGCTGTAAAGTGTTCAAGCACCGAAACATGTCATTTGAAACACTCGACAGCAATGCTTCTTTCCAGAAACAGTGTCCTGTTTACGCCAAGTCATCCACGGACCTGTGTGTAAACAATTTTCACATGGACTGTTTCTTTGGTAGAAAGTAGTTCCAGTGGTCCACCTGGTCTGTAGATTATACAGAATAAACAAGACATCGGGTCCCGCTCGGTGGGCATCACCTGGAGCTGCTCAGTTGTCCTTCTGGATCCATCCTCTTCCCTTGGGTTTTACATTCTACACTTTTCATCATAATTATATACTGTGTACTACAATTTCACCGTTTCCATCTTATTTGTATATACTATGATTTCTGGATTCGTCCTCTACACTTATGTTTTACAACCTACATTTTCATTATAACTATGTATGTATGGTATGTAATGTATGGTGATTGATGATCAGCTACACTTCAAAAGCCATGTCGCCAGCACCACCTGGTCCTGTAGATTTATCCTCTACAACATCAGGAAAATCAGACCTTTCCTATATGAGCAGTCTCCACAAGTCCTAGTCCAGGCTCTTGTCGCGCTACTGGCCGGACTCCCTGCTTGCACAACCAAACCTCTGCAGATGATCCAGAACGCGGCGGCAAGAGTGGTCTTCAATGAGCCGAAGAGAGCGCATGTAACCCCTCTCTTCATCAGGTCACACTGGCTCCCTGTTGTCGCCCGCATCCAGTTCGAAGCGATGCTCTTGGCCTACAAGACCACCACTGGTTCTGCACCATCATTTCTTCGCTTGCTAATACAGACCTACGCTCCTGCCAGATCCCTGCGTCTGGTGGTACCATGCCAAGCACCTTCTCTGGATCTGTTCCACATTGGTGGAATGATCTGCCTGCTCCAACAAGATCAGTAGATTCTGTCGCCGCCTTTAAAAAGCACCTGAAAACGCAGCTCTTCCGTCAACACCCCACTGACAATCACTGACTTATTCCTTTCTATCTCTTTTCATAAAAAAAAACCAACCTACTTATCCTTAGCTTTCTATACTGTGGTGGGTTTTAACAGACTAGTTTCTGGTGCACTTATGCTTTTTGTTACCTTGTGTTGTTATAATTGCCACCATTGTCTTCCTCATATGTAAGTCACTTTGGATAAAAGCGTCTGCTAAATGACTAAATTTATATACTTTGATCTCCTGTCGTGAATCTATTCTGTACTTCCGTCCGTCTGTCCGTCCTGGGAGAGGGATCCCTCCTCTGTTTCCTCCTCATTCGAATCGAGGGTCTAAGGACAGTGAGTGTTGTACGTTGTACAGATTGTAAAGCCCTTTGAGGCAAATTGGGCTATACAAATAAAATTGAAATCAACTTGAGGTGGCGATCTCATGAGTGCCCTGGGAGCTCAGGCACCCAAAGGGAATCATAATATGGGGTGACACTATCAGAAGAACAGTAATATTGTCCAATGGTAATAAGAAGAGCAATGTGCTCAATTTCAAAGCAGGTTCATGCCATCGCCTGACAGCCCCCAATGGGTTTTGACAACTCAGTGGTTTCATACATTGAATTAGAGTGAGTGATGGTGTTATACATGTGTGAGCCCATAAGGGTAGATGGTTTGTGGGAAATAGAGGGTAATGCAAATGTCATTTTTCAGTGCCTTGATCACCGAAAATATAAATCCATTTACCTCAGTTGTATTGTGGTGGTGACCGGAACCTCAGGAACAGGTATCTTAAAATCTGGGCAACTAAATCCAGAACTAGCTGCATGGCTAGATACTCACTGCAGGTGCGCAAGAAACGTTTTGTGTTGTATGTGATATGTGTGAACTGAACACTGTGTCGCCCCCACACACTCGTGTTAGCGAGCGTGTAGTTGTGATAATGTATGTGATATCTTTCTCAGTCCAGTTCATTGTGTTGCCCAGAAGAATACGGCAAACCATCTCAGTAATCCTCGGCAGGGCATTTATACACACAGCCGCTGTTTGTTTTGTGTAGCCAAAGGAGACGGGGGCTGTCGCAGCCTGCTTGTGCCAGCGTTGACACCCGCAGAATGACGGGGTAATGATGTTGTTTTTGTCGGTGTGTTTTGAACAGTGCAAAGCGAAGCCCGCTGCCGTGGCCCGCTGTGCCGCCGCCCTGTCATCAGCACAACTCGGCTCAGGCGACGCCGCACAATCACCGCTGACACATCTGCAGAATGGGACAGATCAGAGAAATGAAAGAGTGTGTGTGTCTGAATAAGAGAGAGCGAGAGAGATGGGTGGGGCGAGCGAGCGTTCACTGATTATGTGTGTGTCATCGAGAGCAAGACAGAGAAACAGGAAGGGGAATACAGCGGTGGACTGATGGAGGGCGTGTGACAGAGGGTAGCCGTAGCCTGTGCTGTGCGTCGCCAAGCTGTCACTTGAGGTTTACGTCCGCTACCTTGTGTTGGACAAACAAGAACGAGGCTGCACAACATCGCAGCTGGCTTGTCTCTGTGTCTCATCGTCATTATCATCGCCACACAAACACACACTCTTGACACTTGCCTCACTGACATGTATGCATCCCCGCAATATTCCTTGTCTCTCGCTCATGTACACACACACAGGCCTCTCAAGCTGTTACTCGTTCATATCCTCTTCAGGCGAGTATCCCATTAAGTGTGGAGTGCAATTTTGCACGACCAGGTACCTGTTTGCGTTGATTGTGTGGTAAATGAACCACCGTTGAGGCCAAATCTGACATTAAGTAAATCAGCTATCGTCGGGAAAGGCTTTTAGCATTTTTAGAATCATTTTAAATTCCAAACAGTGGTTTAGAAAGCACGAAAACCATAAACAAACCTTTGGTAGGGACAATGCGCCCACTGCAAAGTATTACAATGATCCCATTCTCTCTGGTGTAGCAAGACAAAAACCCGTCCTCATTCTGTTTCTGAATGCACGGACAGAATCTATTATGCTCTGCTTTGTACAAGGCTCCCAAATTAAAACAGCAGTTAGTAAACAGGCACTTAGTACTGCTGCTCCCAATCATTTCAACAGTGGCTTTACAGGAAATCTGATTAGTGCATCGTGCAGAGGGAAGTAGCAACTGGAGACGGTGGAGATAGAAAGAGACTGTAGAAGAGAAAGCAGCCGCCCTGATGGAAATGGAACGGTGCTTTAAAGTATAATATGTGACGTGAAAAGGTGACTGGGCAGTGTGTGTGTTCAGAGGCAAGTCGCTGCAGAAGTTTCACTTGTGAGACGGCAGGAACATGTATTTCAGACTGACTGGAACGAAGGTGTGTATATAGCAGCACGTGTAGGGAAATGTTCTGTGGGGGAAACAAGCGTTTTCCGTGACATTGGGCCTCTTGCAGGAAATGTTTTTTAATTTTTATCCTAAATCAAATTCGGCAAACTTGTCGCTTCGACTTGATGAATGCCACCTAGAAATAAAGCAGTGCTACAGAGGCTTGGTGCCGTGGGGACGACGCGCAGGGGTCATCGGTGAACTGCGCTAGCTGGGGAGCTAACGGCTAAAATGCTGGGGAACATGCTAGCAATAGTCGGTCACGATAGCTCGTCAAGCTTCTTTCAAAATGTCTCTGTACTGTGCTGCTTTGGTTTTATGATTGTACATTATTGCAGTCAATAAAGAGTTGTTGAAGATGGCACAAAAAACCAGAGTAGCTTCCTACGTTTTTGACTCAAAGGTCAGCGCTTTCGTGTGTCAAAGTTCAGCAAAGTTTTACTTTACGCAAATATTTCCACAGATTTACCTTCCCCCCACTAGCGAATCCACAGTTTTACGGCCGTTCTATTGAAATCAATTGATTTCACTTTAATGCGTAAATTAAGCACGTGCCCCCCCCCACGCTAAATGTACTTGAATTACTGTATATGACCGGCTTGGACCACACCTGCATTTCATGCTAAGTCGAAAAACAAATGTAACAAGTTGGTGAATGCCAGTTCCCATAAATCCATTGTGCCGTATGTGCCAGGTTTTTGTAGTTGGACCAAGGATTAATTGGAAGGTTTATTGAACCGGAGACGGCTGACGGAGCACTAGTCCTCTTTTACTGCCAGATCCTGCGAACATCCTCTACTGTTTGTGACCAAGCAGCGCCGCCGGGGCTCTCAGATGCTTTGCAGAAGCGGACATAAATGGTATCTCTTGCAGGAGGAGAAAAAACGCTTTTTCTGTTTTCCTTTCCTAACCTCCACTGTCTCCACAACACGCAGAGGTCTAGTCCCTTGTTCAAGGGCACACCACATGTTGCTAAAGCATGGGAGATTGAAGCCGATTCAGTTTCCTTGTCCAAAGTTTTCCAGTAAACCTCCAACTCAGCGCAATGCTAATTGAATACAGTATGTGCAGTGCAGTAAATGTCACAGCACAGTGGGGAGGATCAGGGAACTAAATATTCTGGATGGGTTTATCTGCAGAGAGGAGAGGCTGCCAGATATCAATATCAAGCCATTTTTCCTTGGCAACAAGCACTTTATCACTTATCAGCTGAGATCGATTGCTGCTGCTGATGCTTCATTGTGAATTGAAAGTGGTTTCAAAATCAATGACAATGAGGCGATTCTTGTTTACTTACAGGGTTCGGGACAAGGTTTTCACATAGCGTTGCTGTTTTACTTTAGAAACATATAGGTAGTGGCAGTTTGAAGTTCTTTTCCATTCATAGTACTCTGTCCGTTTGGAATTTTTTTCTTTCTGTGTAAGCTGTACAGGGTACCGGCGTAACAATGGACCAACATGCAAAAACACTGTCTCAGGAATGAACTTCAATCAGCTTTTATAAGTCAAGCAATTACAAAACATCAAGCACAATTCTTTCACTACACGGCCTTTCCCTGCGAGCACTCTTTGATTCCTGACAAACCTAATACGATCTCTACTCAGTCACAGTCGGAACTGAGAATCGACTTTTCTTACTGGGCCTCAAATCAAAAGCTACTTTCCCGAGTCCCTGATCCACACGGTTTGAAGTGTAAAGAGGACGTTTGCTCGCTGCTGCCAGGTCCCCACACAACCGAGAGCGTTAAAAAGCTTAATGAGCCCTGGTGCCACAGGCAGATACTGTAATTATGACTTTGAATCCATGCCTTAGTGGCATTGTCTCTATTTTAGAAGTGCAGCAGGTGCAATGCTGTCATATGAATCATTTATTTCCAGAAGACATTTAAATGTCAGTAGATGCAAAGGTAATGGCGGAGAGGTGGTTAGAAAAGGTTTGGTGCTGCAAGATTGTGAGTTAAGTAAAGGAGAGAGCATGACAGCAGTGAAGGAAATGGAAAGGTCAGGAAGGAGCAGCTTCCTGTTAGTTGATCAGTCCAGAGGAGCCTCCCGGGAGGAGTGAACTTGAAATTTAAAAGTTGTGTGCTTGGAACTCTTACTGCTCTAAAAGTTCTGCCTTCTCATGCGGCACTTGACCTCTAATTTTGCTCTTGTTCCCAGCAGCCCCCAGCTTTAGATGTTTTTGTGCTGGTCAGTTCTTAGGTGGCGATGTAAAAAGAGGAGACTCGGTTTCACAGGGCCGGAAAGCCCAGTGGTAGTATGTGCACCTGTAGAGGTATGAGACTGAATTAAAATGAATTCATCTTGAAATAAGGAAATGTGTTCACCATGCCGTTATAGTATTTAATATCTTAAAACATGACTAGAGTGTAACTTTTGCTAAACAGCCACTGCGAAAACACTATGCTAGAGTCATAGGCAGCGAACTGTCTTTTGCGCCTTATGCAGCAAAACTGAATTGAGCATCAGTGGGTTTTATTGTTTATGAGTAAAACTTTTAATAAGAGGAAGAGCTAATTTGTGCCAATTGCAAACGCGCAGAAAAACAGGTGGTTGGAAACTCACTTAGGGAGTTTATGATGTTTTTGTCATATGTTGTCGGTGTCACATCATAGGGACGGTCAGGCCGTCCTGTCCAGTGGTTCGCCAGATAACGGGGGGAGAGGTTTGCCGGTTTCCTGTGACCGGTGCTACCGCAGCATTCAGAGCGGACCAGTGGAGGCAGAATGTAACACACCCACATCAAGATCAGCACACCCAGCACAGTGCAGTGGACCAGAGCGAATGGGAGAACAAACACTGGTGCTTTACGGCCGGGGAGGTACAGGCCAGTGTGTCGCTGGAGAAGAACACGATCGCTGTGATTTAAATGTTGAGGGAGACATTTAAAATTGCTGCCGCCCATTCTCGTTTTGATGGTGCTGCCTAGAATGTCGATGAGCATTTTTTTTGCTACCCGTTTGAGCGATTGAATTGGTGTCGTGAATAGTTTTGAAAAAATGATTCTAAAAACCTTTCATACCAAGTTAGTTTTCTGAAAGCAATACATTTGAATCTAAATATAAGGTATTTCTTGTCTGGATATTTGAAAAGAAGAGACACCTTTCTTTCTTTCTTTTTCCACCCAACAACAACAGCAATGCAGGAGGAAAATATAGATGAGATAACCGAGGAGAAATGGCAGAATTAGCACACATTTGGTTTGTTTTATAACAGGAAACGGAAAAGGAAAATTAGTCATAGAAAGGGATCTGTGTCAGCTGAGGAGATAAACTATCTACAAGAAACAATAATGCATAAAAAAGCAATGCAATGTGGACCATCTGGAACCCCACCCCCCCCCCCCCCCCCCCCCCCCCCCCCCCACCCCCCCCACCCACCAAAAAAAACCCCCAAAAAAAAAAATTTCATAAACACACACAAAAAAAAAAAAAAA
>CM022479.1:2940855-3061662 GCA_011952105.1 Coreoperca whiteheadi
CCCACACACACACACACACACACACACACAAAAGATGGTCCATAATTATAATTTTCATATCAACACAGAGGCAAAGCTAAGAATCGCAGCCTGTGCATGGCCACTTCTGGAGTTTCTGTCTTGCATCTTCAGCTAATGAGAGGAATACATTAAGTAACACATGTAACAATGAAACTAAATATTGTTAAAGCAGTGAGGGGCTTTTATGTGTGTGTGAGAGGGAGAGCGAGAGAAAATACAAACAATTCACGAATATAAATGGATTCCGTCCTTTCAGGCCAAACATCTTTCCAATACAAAGATACCTTCCCTCGGTCTGTATACTTGTACTTAGCGTAAAAACATAAAGGAATGTAAATTAGACACCAAATTACTGTACATGCAAACATCTTTTCTTCTGCTGCATTTGGTTTCTAAGGACTGCGTCAGGAATTGGTCAACTGTGAAGTGGATCTGCATCAAACATGCACAAGAATGTGAGGGAATCTTAGTTTTACATTAAAACTCATCATATATTCTCGACAGCACACAAATAGATGTTGTTTTGCTAGTTGCGTGGGGAAGGGCATATTTTGCCGCCCAGAATGGGTTCAGCGTCGACGAGTGACCGCCGTGCGCTAACCGCAGCGTAGCTCTTAGACTGGGATGAAAACGGGAGACACACGGGTATCCTGAATACTAATTAAAATGTTTTAGTTTTTTTTTTTTATTTGTATTTTACACCCAATTGGTTAGAAGTTATACACACAAAAAGGCAGGTTAAATCTTTAATATCAGTAGTGTATTGAGTGGATCGGGGAAGGTGTGCTGCATGGTGTTGGGTGGCAAAAGAAAAAGTAAAACCACAAAAATCAAAAACCTGGGGGGTCTGTGGGGAGAGGAGATCTCAACTGGAGGACCTGAGACTCTGCCTCATCGGTCGGGTCCCGATGGTAGGGGTACAATGTGCAGGACATTGACCCGAGACAGGGGTTTAGATCAAGTCACTGTCGGCTCCTTCATCATTCAACCAAGAACATTTAACAATCTTTGACAAACCTGTGCTGCGAGTGCCAAAACAGAACCAGAAACCAGTTGTGTTCCTAGACTCTGTTGTTGTGAACCCGGCGGAGTGGCACCGATCGCAGCGAAGCACGCCCTGCCCGGTGCGTCAGAGGCGTGCCAAACACTGGCTTGAATCGGAAACGAATACATTATCATACATTGGAGGCGGGCATGTTAGAGGCTGTGACAGTCATGCCAATCACATTCTCTACTTTCATCCCAAAGGCGCAAAGGCTTTGCCCTTCACTAAACCAAATGCCAAGTTGCCTGATAAATAAAGTCAAGTCTTAATTTAGCTGGTCCCCCTCACTTTCTCTCTTTTTAGATCACGGATATACATGTCATTTATACATCATAAACAGTAAATGAAAATTGAAAAACGTTTAATAAGGCTTATTTTCAGCTCACGTCTTTGTAGGGTGGCTTATTAAACTGTTGATTTTTGCAACTGCAAATTCTATTCACTTTTAATAATCCGTAACGTCTTGGTGGATGGGCAGAATTTAAATAAACCTTTTTGTGGGCGCGAGTGGTCTCACTCGTAGGGTGGGAGTGGGATGGTGCCACTCTTGCTTTTCACCTGCCTTTTCCTGGTGCATAGCTGCCTTTCTGAGCGTATCACCGCACCACCAACCTGCCAATCAGTGACATAGCAGGAAACTGGCATCAGGAATGTGCGTGTCCTCATTCGCACGCACAGGATTCAACCAAAACTGGGACCCGCACCATCTAAACAGTGTTCCATAGCGCTACAAATGGTCAAAAACCGCCACAGGACCGCTTTAAGAATACAGGAAAAGTCCTTACAACCAAGAAAATGACCCCTTAATTCGGTATTTTTGTAAAAAGGAAAACGTTGTGCTCTCTTCCATTGGCTCAACAACTCCTCCAAATTTAACGACAAAAAACTGTTTGCCATGGCCCTCCATTTTGATCTGATGCCCCAATCAGCCGGACGACATCATTTGTCCGTGCCTTCCAAAACCGTTACAAGCCACCGTTGCAAAACTAAAAGCACTTTCTGAGCTGACGCCACCATTGTTAACGTTTGGTTACAAAAACGGCTGGGTAAGGGAAAACATCGCGGTTTTGGCCAATATAAGTGCTATAAGAGCTAGGGGACCTTCGTTCTAACTATATTTGATCAAGGTTAAGGAATGACCGTGCTCATGGTTGAAATGTTGACTGCTGGTAAGAGACGGGAAAAGAATAGCGGCCTCCCACATCAAAGTCTGCCGTTTTGTCGTGCATTCCGACTCTTTTTGGGCACCTAGTAGTAAACGGCATTTTTGGGTGATTAAGCGCCTTTGCGTGGGATGATGCCTTATGGGGCTCCACGTCACGTTAAAAGCCATCCATAGCACGGGGCTGTACTATTTTTTTTGACTTCGCTGATGCCTGACCTTCAGTGATCCACCCACGCTCTTACCTTTGACCGCTGCCTAACGGTGAACACTGGCATTCACCTTTTGTTGTGTGTGTTTGAGCATGTGAGGCTGTGTGTATGAGGCGAATGAAGAGAAGTATTGGTACTGTCGATGCTTTGGGTATTGATATCCCCTTTTCAGTTGCGTTTATGTGTAAAAAATATATTCATGTTTAAACCTGTGAGTTGGTATTAGTGTTTCCTCAATCTATTTCTGTCAAGTCCGCATGCACAGGAAATATACTCAACACTGGGTCTGTGGTCTCTCTATTAACGAGACCAACTGAAAGGAAGCTGCTGTCCCCTCCGTTATGCCTCTGGTTTGAACCTGAACTCAGCTTTCGAAAGAATGAGCCTGACGCGTCTCGTCTTTCTGTCCCTGTGAGGACCAATGATCGCCCTAAAGTTCAGACCCACGCCCTCGTGTCTGTCTGTCCGTTGGCAGTGCATGGTGGCGATGGCTCCCAGGCAGGAGGGTTTTTATTGATCTGGTATTGGCGTCTTGCCATTAGGTAAGAGTGCAGTGCCCTTTAAATGTCACTGTGGGAGATCGCCTTCCGTCTATCGCAACAGCGCTAAGGGCTGCCATTACGGGGGCACCTCTGCACCTGACACGTGCCCCCAGGGATTAACAGTCACTACTTGCCCTTGCAGCCCTGTAGACGTGTAACTTTTTTGTGTCCATTTTTTTTGTCGCTCATCTCAGATTCAGGAAAAGTTAGTGGATTTTGGAATAAGGGATCCCACTGTGACTATTCCCTTTTTAATCTAACCCCAACAATTGTTTTTGTGTAACTTTATTTGTTAATATAGTTTCTCCCTGGTAGCCCTGTAACTTCCTTCTTTGCCTCTTTGAATGACCTTTTATCTCCTCAACTTTGGTGACTGAAGATATTAAAGCCCTCTTCATACTGTAGCTCCCTGTCTCTTGTGTTTGGTCACCAGGCAGACCTTCCTGCCACACCTTTCAAACCCATTGATCGCAGTTTACAACGCAGGCTGTCTGCTGTCATTTAGAGTCTCCAAACCCGAGCTGAGATAAACCTGATGGCATCATCAGGGTTATAATTTTAAATTGTTTTACTTTGCGAAGCACCCTCCGGAGCCAGAGCGGACATTATACAACCAACGTACTCCCCATGGTGCGTGAAATGACCCTTTGCGTGTGAAATCAGTGCCTCGTTCACCAGGTGTTTCAGTCGCCTATAAACCTAACCATCCACCAGCACCACCTCCTTATGACTGACCAGCTTTAGGAATGTCACACTTTCCTCCAAAATGTATTTGACAAAGCAGATTAATAGCACATAAATACATTTTGTAGGTCTGACGAATCATCCCTCGCCGTCTGCTCTCGGTTTTGTCATTTACTCGCTCCTCTCGTCTTCTTTCTCGCCCTAAGTGTGTTTAATCCAGACAGCTTCAGGAAGCCTCTAGAAATAGGAGCACTGGTCTGATGATATATTTCTGGTCAGATTATTATGTAAGAAATCACTTGAAACGATGAAGGCACTTGCAAATGACAAGGTTTCATTTTTACCTCTTTACTTAATAATTCATTAAATGCTTCTTTTGTTCCTCTCTACAAAATTCACAAAAACGCTGACAAAGACGAAGGTCTCTGGTAGACAATAATGGGAATAAATGTGAAACAGAATTTAAATCATACACCAAACCTCTCTAATCTGAAAATACATCAGGCCTGAATTCGGAAACTGTTACTGAGCTTGTTTAGATATTTAGTCAGTGCTGATCCTTAATAATACCTCACTGGAAATTAAGTGGCCAGCAGGTCGTCAGCAAACAAATGTTTCAAAAGTGAGAAAAGCCCCCGGAAAGAAAACATTTAACTTTTAAGGCAAGCTGAACACGTTATTAATCTTTAGAGAGGACTAAGCTTGTGTTATAATGCACTCCGACTGGTCTATTATAGTGTGAATGTATCAAAGTGAAACTCTGAAGGGAACAAATGTACTTTTTTGTGGTCTTTTTTTCAGATTTACATTAAATCTCCTCAACCAACTCGTAGAGAGGTTGGCGTTCCTCGACAGTGTTCTGCGCTCTGAGTTCTATAAGAAAGCGTAAAAGGCAGACTGAAGGACTAAATAGGAATTATTAGTTCATTATTAAATTTTACTCCTGTGTTAATGCTTTTCTCTTTAGCTATTTCACTGTGTCTTTGTCCCAATAGAAAAGTTAGATTTCTTTAGCAGAAACATGGTTTCAAGCAGCATGCAAATGTACATTTTCACAGCAAAAATAGACCTAAATTACTCTAATATTGGTTGCTTAAAAATGTATTGAAAGTAACATTTACAATTCAAATTGTAAACGCTGCATTAAAGGGGGGATGCAAATGGATAAGGATTCATAAAAAAAAAACCAACAAAAAAGATATGAGATGGAAGGATAAAAGGATAGGCAAGAGAAAGGAAAAGAGGGTGAGAAGGGGCACAAGGGCTGAAGCGGTCGGTTAAAAAAACAACCACCCCGAAATGGATAAATACAGGACATGGAACCTGATGAAAGTAAAGTGAAAGTAGCAGTGAGAGGAGGACGAGGAAAAACGCCACCAAAACAAAAAAAAAAGAGAGAAAGAAATGGCGAGGGACAGGCAGCGGGATATCAACAACAGAGGCACAGACACAGAGAGTGATGAAAGATGTTGCGCTGGAGAGGAATCAAAGCAGCAGACTGAGTTTGTACATCGGAGTTACAAAAGAGAAAGGCAGATATGTAAAGTGTACTGCCGCCATTGTTTTCGAGGAGCGTTGTGAGCACGTTTTGCCCAGAGAGTGTATTTTATTTTTTTTTTATTTCTGATTTAGCTCTGGGTAGTCTGGCTTTGAGTGGCCATGGTTTCCGTTCGCCAAGCGCCAACCTGCCAAACGGCCACCCCATAATAACAGTCTGTAGGTTAGGCTGCGGTTGTCATGGCGTCTCCCGGGGTGACGGGCAGGGAATAGAGCACGGCTTCCCTAATTAGAGGAGATTTGTGCACGATTAGCGCGAGGCTGGGCCGAGAGAGAGAGCCCACATGCTGGCGGAAACACACGCATGCAGTAATGGTGAGATGCTGCAGGCGGGTGGACGAGGGGAGGGGAAAAAAGCCCCTTCCTGCATTTATATCTATATAGCAAATACCCCCCCCCCCCAACAAACAAACAAAAAAAAAACAAGAGGTGAAAGGGCAAAAAACCCATCAATCACCTGCTGCTGCAAGTAAAGCTTAATTGCTGTGAACGCACGGTGATGATTAACAGCAACTCAGGTCAACGATTTGAGCTGCTCCTCTGCTCCCCTCTTTAATGAGAATGAGATCAGGGTTGAGGGCATGAATGTTGTTCTCAGGTATTTGCAGGTGTTTCCAGGTGTTTCACGAGCAGTCATACGTTCATATGTGTGTTGTCAAAGGGGTGAGGATGTACTGTTGTGTCTTTCGATGGAAACTACTATTCTGTAACTTTAATTCGATATATTTCTGTTCATACTCTGTGTTCTGTATTTCATCTTTTTACCGTTACTTGAGCAGATGTTTCACACAAGTAATTTAAATTTCCGTAGTGATTCCTTTTGATTATGATATATTGGCACCATGATCATTTGTGCAATCAGGTATACCTCTTCGGGAACGGGGTAATTGAATTTATTAGTGTTTATAGACTTTTGAAACAGTTACTGTTTGTTAACATGCAGTAGGTGGAAACTGGGATGGGACAAATGGGTGTTGGTGGTTCAAATACATTCCTTTTCTACCTTGATAATGGACGATGTGAATGAAAAGGATGCACTTAGTGCTACTAAGCTTTACAAGGAAGTATTACAAGAATAGAAAGGCTTAAGCTGTCTTTTCCCGGAATATATTTGGACCGATGTGTTGGAACATGCCTCATCTTGTGATTTATTGCCTGCAAAAAGCCAGACGTCCTCCCCATAGAACGCATTTAAAAGAAAACTTTAGATATCCCAGCTCTCCTTTGGGCATGTAAAGGCCTATTTCTACATTTAATCGCAGGGAAAACAGGTTCTCATTCAATTGTACATGGGGACGCTTATCACACCGCACTGACAAAGGAGCTTTCGGGAGTGTAAAAGCTCGAGTAAAAGGAATTTAGTCTGACAGACGCTTCGACAGTTGTTGTTTTGAGCCCTTCCGAATGGGTTTACACACAGATACACATCCTGCATGGGAAATAATGTGCTCTATTACACTTACAGACACAAATACAAATTGTTGATTGTTGTGTAATCTACTTTATTTCTCCCTATTATCTTTTCTATTTTCCCTTTGACACACACACACACACACACACACACACACACACATACTCTCACACGCAGGAGCCTCGCTTTCCTGGAGATTTCCTCACTTCATCTTATCCTTGTCTTTATATTCTTTATTATCCTTCATTTCTTTATCTGTTTGTGTTTTCCAGAGCAATTTTGACATTATTTTAATTACATGTGTAATTAGAATGACACCTATGAAACTATAATGATCCCTTTGTCACTTCGCTGTCCACTAAATGTTCTTACATGAGGCCCAATGTATTCACTTAGAATCAGTCCAATCTTGTACGGCTGTAGCCATTCCTTGCAGTTATGACCTTCTGACCCAGACATTCCTGGTCCCCAGAAGATCAAGCCTCCTGACGTTGGTGACCACATGACCTTTCTCTGCAGCGCCACCGTGAGGTTGACATTTGTGGTTCGGAGTGAAATGTTGAACTGACAAAGGTGCTAATCATGCAACGCGATCCTGACACTAGTGGTCTAGCATAGCACCATCATGAGGTCAAAATTAAATTTGTCCAATACTGGGGTTTATATCTCAGTCTTTAAAATTACCTTTACGCCTCACAGAGCCATTAACAAAGACTGTCCTTTTGCCTCATAAAAGCCATTATAGGGACTATTATTCCACTCTGTTGAAAATACAAATGAAGCTAAATAGAGGGGGACATATCGTATAAAGCTACTATGTATAGATAGCTCGTTACAGCACCATCCATGCTTACATTGTGCTTCAGAGTCAGGGCTCTGCTCAGCCCACTCAGCTCCCTGGTGATTTAAAGAAAAAAAAACACAAAAAAAACCTGTTTTTTACAAGCTGAGGGGTACATGTATATTTTCCTCCATTCCTGCCTCGCCCCGCCTCACCATGTGCATGCATTGCGACACGCGGCGATCAAAGTGCCCTTGCTGCGTCATTTATTTTAAGTACAACAGTAAAATTGGATTTACTCGGTCATAACTGCTGAACTGCGTGGCAATCGCACTTGTGTTGAGCCGCATTCCGAGTGACAGATTTCTTATTGCTTTATTCTTCGCAGTTTAAGTCATAGCTCTGTGGATCTGTCATCTGTCTGGGTGACTGAGATGCCCCCCCCCCCTCCATGTCCCTCAGCTCCTCTCTCGCTCTCGCTCTCTCTCTCAGATTTACTTGTCACAACTTTCAGAGTGTTGATGGGCTGCTAATCTATCACACTGCTATGTCCTCTCCTCTCCTCTCCTGTTTCCTCCTTTCCTCTCCTGTTTCCTCCTTTCCTGTTTTCTCCTCTCCTCTCCTGTTTCCTCCTTTCCTCTACTGTTTCCTCCTTTCCTCTCCTGTTTCCTCCTCTCCTCTTCTGTTTCCTCCTCTCCTCTTCTGTTTCCTCCTCTCCTCTTCTGTTTCCTCCTCTCCTCTCCTGTTTCCTCCTTTCCTCTCCTGTTTTCTCCTTTCCTGTTTCCTCCTCTCCTTTCCTGTGTTTCCTCCTCTCCTCTCCTGTTTCCTCCTTTCCTGTTTCCTCCTCTCTTCTCCTGTTTCTTCCTCTCCTCTTCGGTTTCCTCCTCTCCTCTCCTTTTTCCTCCTCTCCTCATCTGTTTCCTCCTCTCCTCTCCTGTTTCCTCCTCTACTGTCCTGTTTTCTCGTTTCCTCTCCTGTTTCCTCCTTTCCTGTTTCCTCCTCTCTTCTCCTGTTTCCTCCTTTCCTGTTTCCTCCTCTCTTCTCCTGTTTCCTCCTTTCCTGTTTCCTCCTCTCTTCTCCTGTTTCCTCCTTTCCTGTTTCCTCCTCTCGTCTCCTGTTTCTTCCTCTCCTCTTCGGTTTCCTCCTCTCCTCTCCTTTTTCCTCCTCTCCTCATCTGTTTCCTCCTCTCCTGTTTCCAGCTCTCCTGTCCTGTTTCCTTCTTTCCTCCCCTCTCAGCGTGTTTGCTTGCTCAGTACTTTCCCTCTCCCTTTCCCCTGCCTCTCTCTGTATATTCTAATGACACTGCAGTGGTTGGGGATGTCCTTGTGGAAAAAGTAACTCGCAGGTCATGTAGAGGTTTCTCAGACCCGGGCATAAATATTGCAAATTGTTTGGATGACTGTAGACCAATAGCGAACATGACAGCTGGACTAGAAGTGGCGGTACACAAGGGCACCGCGATGCACCACTTTCTCTGGCTGTTTGGAGAGGTGCTTGCCCTCATATTAATCTGTTGTACCAAGAGAGTACATTTTAATAAGCTCTTTAAAAACTGTTAATTTACGGTGTGTCTCTCTGCAGATGGGAAGGTGTATGCGTTGGGAGGTATGGGCGCCGACACAACGCCACAGGCCCTGGTGAGGGTTTATGAGGCAGAGAAGGACCAGTGGCAGCTGATGACCTCCATGCCCACGCCGCGGTACGGAGCCACGCCCTTCGTAAGAGGAAACAAAATCTACATGATTGGTAGGAAACCCGTCCCCGGCGCTTTTTCAGCTACCGTTTCAGCTAAAAATGCCACCACGGATGTATGTTGTAAGAATGTATTTTGACAAGCTGACATAACAAGTGAAACTGATCTAAAATATGTGACATACTGCATATGTACTAACATCAATATTCGGTGAAGCACCCAGAAAAAATAAGTTTATGTACCTTCCTGTGCGGCTTTGCAGATAAATATTAATCTTAAAATAAGCAACGAATGAAAATGAGATGAGTTAATTGGTTAAATGTATTTAAAAAATTGTAAAATTGAAATTTTACAATTTGTTTGTTTTTAGCCACATGGAAGCAGTCGGGCGATCCACCGCTTTGGTTCGGACTGAAATATCTCAACAGCTATTGAATGGATTACCACGAGATTTGGTGCAGATATTCATGGTGCCCAGAGGATAAATGCTAATGTCTTTGGTGATCCCCTGAGATTTCCTCTAGCGCCACCATCAGGTTGACATTTTCCAGTGAAATGTCTCGACAACTATTGGATGGATTGCCATGAAATTTGATTGAGGCCATCGTGTTCCCCTTAGGATTGTTTCCCATCACTCTCAGCAGAACTTAGTTTAAAACTAATTAGCGAATGTTAGCATGCTAACACACTAAACTAAGATGGTGAGCATGGTAAACTGCTACACATCAGCATGTTAGCATTGTCGCTGTTAGCATGCTGCCGTTTGCATTTAGCTCAAATCACTGCCTCTGCCTACAGACTAAAGTACAGACTGCATGCATAGATCTGCGTTTCATCTGATCCCTTTTGTCGCTTGTATTGCAGCAGTGCCACATCTGGTCGTTTTCCCTGTCGGCGAGGCAGTCCAGTGTGGGAAAGCTACCTTCCTGGATCCACGAATAGCTGCCCCTGTACAGCTGGATTTTCTTTAGTTAGTTCGGGTTTGGTCCTGTTGAGGGCAAAGATGTATCGGCATTTCGTGACAAATCCTTCCATCATTTGCTTTGACGGTTGATATTTCTGACTGCTGGGTTCCTAGAAAACTGCTGGGTCACTTTGACAACCGCAACAGTGAGCAGTCTTCACCGTGCGTCATGCTGCGTCAAAAGCCCATATTTAACAGAGTCGAATACTGTTATTGTAATTCTTATCGCTTATGTCTTCTGTTCCGTCATAACTGCAGCTTAATTAATGTTAATGTCACCTTATTTTTTTATTGTGAAATATTATTAGACAAGTTTAGTTTAATTAAAAAAAAAAAAAAGAAAGGAAATTAACGTTTTCTTAAAGCACCCATGGGAACCACTGTTCTATCCCGCTAATTACATCTGTCTCTTCTGTCTTACACATAGCCCCACCGTCTCTCTGACATCACCTGAGAGTTCAGTTTAGGGGTTCTGTAGCGTCAGGACGGACCTGGTCGGTCACTTTCTCAAGGACATCGATAGCTGGTGATGGGTGACATATTTGAAGGCTTTGGTGTTGCCCGTTGAACATTTTCAAGCTCTCGGCTACTTTGACACACACTCAGAGCTCATAGAAAGTAGATACAGGTATAGTAACTGTACGTCTGCCCACTGTCCCTGAACGATGTGGTTGCTCGTCCACCGCACACACACCTACTGAACCGTGTGTCTAGAGATGTGTGATTGTTGAACCATTTCCACCATTAGACTTTTAGCTGTGTGACGTCGTCTGCCTGGCGGTTTTAGAGGTGTGATTGGAACTGATGGAAAGACAAAAATGTGTCCCCCAGGTCCGAGCAGTCTCACAGGCTTGATACAATATTGATCAGAAGGAGATGAGTTGGATGTAAATGCAGCTCTCTAGGAAAAAAGGAAAATGTGTGTTTAGTGCAGCGCCTGTCTTTTTTTCCCCTCTGCGCTCGGTTGTCGTCCAGTCATTTTCCATCCATGATCAGAGGTTACATTTGCTCTCGTTTTGTCTCTTTGGGGGGCTGTTATTGCTCATTGGAATTGGAATCACACGAGGCTGGGTACGACCATTTTATCTCACCGACGAAGCATTTTGCAAAGGGATGAATCCATTTCTCTACATGCTACAAACAACAACACAATCCACATTCAGCACAAAGTAGCCGTAACCTCCTGAGAGCAGGAGCTTTGGTCATTTCCATATCCATGGTGCTTTTTAACACGCTCCGCCAGAGAGCTAGAATGACTCTTTGCTTATGTGCAGTGGCCAAGAGAGCTCAACACGCTGTGCGCAGACAACACAAGCAGAGCGAGAAAACACATTCATCAATTCAAACACCGCTGAAAACATGAGCAAAATGATAATGGTGGGATGTACTGTAATTGAGTATATTTGCTCTAGTACTGTACTGAAGTACAATTCTGAAGTATTTCCATGTGTTGCCACTTTATACTTCTCGACTACATTTCAGAGGGAAATGTTGTACTTTGTAATATACTCTCCCCATAGTTTTCATTTATTTCACAACTGTAGTTACTAGTTACATATATAAACAATAAAAGGCTTGGCTCGGGCATGAATAATTCTTCTGCATAATTGAGAAACACGTCCAGCGATTTTGCAACAGATAAAAATCCTTTAAAAAACAATTTGTAAATAAGACGACACACGCGAGTGGTGGCGACTGCAAAGTTAGCACGATCCATGGAGCGACCGTAGCCACGTTTATGGGAAACACGCTGGTTTAAAATAAACAGATTTAAATAATAATTTAACGTTTTTTGTTCAATGTCGAAATTTCAGGTGGTTCCGAGTACCCCTTCATCACAGCCTTCCGATAGATGGGATGGCTCCATAGAGTTGTTCAATAGCATTTCACCTCAGAAAACCCAGTGGCTGTGGTGCTTCTGTGGTAAATGTGAATCCATACAAGACATAGCGATCCTGGAATCAATGTTACATTTGCATTTAGTCATTTAGCAGTCACTTACACACTCACACACCGAAGGCGCAGCTTCAGGAGCAATTTGGGCTTCAGTATCTTGCTCAAGGATACTTCGACACATGGCTCGGCGAAGCTGGGATCAAACCGCCGACCTTCTGATTGGTGGACGACCGCTCTGCCGCCAAGCCACAGCCGCCCATGTTGACGTTCAGGCTTGGTTTCGACCTTTAGCTAGGTTCAGTCAAGTTTGCATTCATCCTACTACCATTTACCATAGCTGCATTTTGACATTTCCGTTCGCTCGCTAACTAGTGTTCATCCACTCTAAATGGCAGCATGTGGTGTTCAGACTGCATCAGTTTTGGTTATCAGAATATGATAACCCCAAAACAAAATGGATTTGGTTACCGTTGGACAGAACCACCTCCTGGCTGTAACCTTATATTTAACAAACAGGTATGAGAGTTTATGCCAGAAAGGGAATAAGTGTATTTCTCAAAATGTTGAACTATTCCTTTGAGAGTTACAGTATATAGTGACCCACTGAGACATGTGGTTCTACGCTTTTGATTTTGCGCACACAGCAAACAGCTAAACCTTTTGATTTGTAATCATGCCCATCAAGTCTTGCATCTTACCTGTGGCATTTTACAGCTGTTTCTGGCGACTTACAGCCAGGAAATGAAAATCTCATGGACTGTCACCCTACAGAGAAAATATAAATTGTATAAATATAAAGTCCAGTGCTCTGCAGAGCTTCAGCTGTGCTCCCGACAGCACTGTCAGAGGAGGTGGCGGTTGTTGCCAGCAGTAAAGGAAGTACTTTCTGCTGCGTATCAGGACTGGCGTGGCCTCTGACGTACTCTAAACCACAGTTTACACTAGTGCGCTGGACAGCGATATCTGTGCGCATTATCAGCGGAGTTAGTGGAAGAGCAGATAGACCTATCTAACACCAACACCAGCATAAAATTAAATATAAATAAGATAACATGATGCAGTAAAAAAGAGCCATTTGCCCCCAGAATCCATAACGTTTCTTCAGACTAGCGAGATAATTCCTGTTGGTGTGGCTGGAGCTAATGATGCCTGGGAAGTGCATGGGACAGAGAGGGACACATGGACACAACACACACACACACACATATATACACACATGGGAGTTTAATCACATTATATCAATTTATACACAGAGTTATGAGCGATGTTCAACCAGAATAATGTGATCCTCATGCTTTATATTCATGTTCGTTTTATAAATTGTATATCGAGGTCATATTTTCTCTCCCTCTTTCTTTCTCTCTGTGTCTCTCTCAGTCACATAGTGTGAATGTAATGCCTGTTCACTTGCCGTAGTTGAACAGTTTACCTTGTAAATACACGCTGCTTCTTCAGCTGCCGCTCCGCCCGGGGCTGTGTTTGGATCGGGGGGCGCCTGAACCCCCTTTTGATTTGAATTCCGCGCGTTCCCAGTCAACAGCAGACTTACTGGCATGTGACGTAACTCAGCAAGCTTCATACCGCTGTAACATTCGTGTTGCGTGTACAATTTGAATCGAGGATTTTGTTGCAGTGTCGGGGCTGGTAATCAGCAGCAGAAAAGAGGCCGTCGGCAAGTCAAGGATGATCCAAAATGATTCTGTGGAACAAAATGAAATGCATATAAACTCACAGCATTTGAGCACACACATACCCTAGGAGTCTAAATCACCACAAAGACAGATCTCCTCCGCAGTCCCTGAGAGCCTTCTTACTACTGTAGTTATGTATTAGTTAACGGCAGGTAAATCAGAAATGGTCACTACAGAGGCCAGCATCTTGTACCTTCATCTGCCAGTACAATCTCATATACAGTAGGAACAGCAGATATGTTAAACACGCATTACGGATCCGAAGTGGTGGCTGTTGTAGTTTGTGCATATCACTCAATTAAGCCTTCAATTCACTATAATAGGGCATATTAGCCCATAAAACAAACAAAGGATCAGCCAAAAAACTGAATTTGAGTTTTTACTTATTTTATTGAAAACAGCACTGCAAACCATAAAAATGAACAAAAAACCTCGACGTGGAAAGTTGCAGACATTTGTTTGGGTCGTGCTAGAAGTGGTTTGAACATTCCAGCTTCTTGTGTTTGTGAGTTACGCCCATTTTGTGGGCAGTGTCCACGGGCGTGTTTGGCCAGGAGCTGTCATTGTTTTCCCTGCCAATGCCAATGTCCCTAAATATGATATTGCGTCATGGCAGTTCCTGTCCACAGTCACACACACACAGGGGGCATCTGGCACACCTTGCACCAGAAAGGCCTCAGGATATTTTGCATATTTAAGCATTAAAAAAAAGTGTTATCTCTAGCAGAGGCTTCCCTTTGCATTTTTATGTTGTGGAGTTTTAATGTGTTACTTTAAATCAGGTTCAATTGAAAACAATAATAGTCTAAAGCAGCCTGTGACGCTGTACTCAGGCAGCTAAAATGTTAACAGTGACAATGCTCACAAGCTGATTTTTATATTTAACATGTTTATCTTAGTTCAGTGTATCAGCATGCTAACATTTGCTAATTAGCACCAAACACAAGGTACATCTGAGGCTGATGGGAATCCCTTTCAGTTTGAAAGGTATTTGGTCATAATTTCGAGAGACTAAATCGCAAATGCACAAATCGCAATAGTTATCAACTGGCGCCGTGCCTCTGGACGCAATTGGGAAAAACCCACAACCAATCAGACGGTACGAAACGTGCAGAGCGGCACGTGCAAGTTGGGGCGGCGCTTGGCGCGTTTTGCAGGAGCATGGTGCTACAGGACAAGTCACGGGATCAAAAGGTCAGTGGGATCCTCTGGGGACCACGAATGGACGAACTCCATCCAATAGCTGTTCAGCCCGGGCCAAAGTGGCGAACTGAGCGACCAAGCAACCGGCAGATCGACGTTGCTGTGCCTATGGCGCTTGCATGGCTAAGAATTAGTGAATACAACAATATCTACAACTAAAAAAGAGTTTTTAGTTTTTTCATTGTAATGCTCAAACAGTTATGTTCCAGAAACTGCTTCCAGGTCAGTAAAGTCACCTTTTAGGCTGTATACACATGGTCACTGGCAGAATAGCTTTGCACTGGATTGAGGTATATTGTTTTCCCACTCTATGAAAAGAGGACTTTCATGCCTCTGTGTTTAAAGTTCTAGTTATTTAAGAGTCAACGCTGTTTGCTGAAGAATGAAAAACAGCTGGAAACTGACAAACATCTCTCTTGGTTTAGACGTGCTGGTAGACATCATTTTAAACTTCGGACAGAGCGAGGCTAGCAGACTCATGATATTCATCTCATTTGAAGATAAATGCGTATTGGCTTTTCTTCAGCATGTATATTTTAGTTGTTCTCTGTCAGTTATACGAATTACACAGATGACTTTTCAGGGCCGAGTTGAGTTTTTGGTACGGACTTATTACAGTCAATGATGCATCATCACAGTTTCTATCTTTTAGTATTATTTCAAAATCTGTCTCCAATCTCTGAGAAAATGTACGCATATATTCTGTTTTAATGTGGCTTTTTAATGCCTCTGTATACTGAACATTTACATTGTAATCAACAGATCCTTTAGCTCAAAATGTCCTTCTTTCTCTCGCACCTCTCTGACTCTGATGCTTCCCACTCAGTTCGACTCTTTGTCTCGCTGTTGCTATCGATCTCCACGCCACCCTGCCTACTCCAGTTGACCCTCTTCCACTTTCTTCTCTCCCTCCTCCACATTCTCCTCTCTTCCCTGTATTACTTGTGCACAATTTCTCATTCTCATTGTCATTTTCCCATCCTCCACCTCATTCTGCCTCTTTCTTCTTCGCCATCTGTTTCGCAAGTCTTCTCTTGCTACTTCTCCCAGTTCTCCTTCCTTCCCCTGTTTTTGTCCTTTTTGTTGCCCTCAACACCGCTCTCACATTGTCCAGCACTGGGCTCGAGCTCTCCTCCCTTTCTCCATCAGTCCCATTGTTACTACCTGCCCATGTGCTCCCTCTCTTACCACGTTGCCTTCCCCTTGTAGCTGTATTTTTACAAGGTTAAGTCTTTGGAAGTAAACAACTTGTAGGCGTCCTAGGGGAGCCTGCTCTGCTTTCGGTCCAAAATGAAATGTGTTTCCAGCGCTGGTCTGCACGCTTGTCAGACTTTGACATAAATGCCAAGGAAACATTGGGACAGGAGCCGGGGATTAAAAAGCAATGAAAAGAAACAGGACATGGAAAGCAAGGACAAAAGTTTGTATTTGCGAGCCCTTGGCTTTATTCAAGTACATGCTAATATTCCTGGAAATATATTCCTTTTATGAGATGGTACGTGCAGATGCCACATCTTTATGATAATCCAGAAGTGATTTCTTGCTTAAAATCTTGGAGGAAGTGGCTTTAAACATGGCTGTGTGTAGCAACTAAATCACGTGGTCCAGCAGTTTATTACAGCATCACATTCTCAGTAGATTTCAATAGATATACAGGATAAGATCTGTGGCCATGTAAAGCCCCGATTTCATCACAAATGTGTTTTCACCCTGAATTTGAAAGCTCTCCTGCCTCCTGCAGGTGGTCGTCAGGGAAAGATGCCAGTGACGGCGCTGGAGGCTTTCGACCTGGAGATGAAGAGCTGGACACGTTATCCCTGCATTCCAAGCCGGAGGGCCTTTTCCTGCTGCGCCACAAACGAGAGAAGCCTCTTCAGCCTGGGGGGTCTCCAGCAACCAGGGCCGCATAACTTCTACTCCAGACCTCACTTTGTCAGCACCATGGAGGAGTATGATCTGGATCAGGGTAGGCGGTGACCTCACTATAACGTTAAAGTTCTACCTTAAAGGCAGGGCTCATGCGCGGACTGCTCCTGGAGTACCAGGAGCTTTGAAACAAGTCGGGCTGATCCTATGAAAACAAACAAACACGCTATCTCCCTGTCTCCCTCCCCCAGCCAGTCACATTCTGTCACCCGGCTGTGTCCCTTGGCTCCGCTTGCCCCTTTACCGTTTGTGTTAACATCCTGGAAATAGAAGCATCTAAATGCTTACAAATGGCTAGTTAATGCATTTAGCGCTGCTCATGGCAGCAGAGGGACTACTATAGTAGCTGAGTGAATTCAGGACCACAGCCTATTAAGACCAATGACTGTTTTGCAGCTGTAGGCAGACAGCAACACAGTAAAGCTGATGTAGGTTTGGTTAGCAGCTAACATTATTTATCTCAGTTTTTTTGCGCTTGTTTCATCAGAAATTCTAATAACCAAAGTACTTTAAGTATTTTGTCTGTGTGATTGCCTTTGACTTCCCTCGCAGGGCTCGTTTCATAGTAGGTAATGAAGAAAAGCTATTAAACTAATTATGTTGCAGCTGTAGTGTGCAGTTAGAATTCTAATCGCATACCAACCGTTCCACTTAGTGAACACGGAGTGGAATGTGAAAAATACAAGGACCTGCAAATGGCATTGCATACATGCTAGTTACCTTACTTACTGATGTTCAAGCTTCAATGTGTAGTTTCTGTTGGTGCTACTCACTTGTTGTGGTAGTATTGTAGTGGACTGTGTCCTATGAACAAGATGTTTCTGATATTTTGTCCGCCTCGGGACAACGGTGCCATAGATTCGGATCTGACATAGTGTAAATAACAATTCTACCATTATTCAGGTTTCATGTATCATTCTACAAATGTTGATAGTTGATTTAAGTAATCGCATTCCTTT
Source organism: Coreoperca whiteheadi (assembly GCA_011952105.1). Taxonomy (NCBI): domain Eukaryota; kingdom Metazoa; phylum Chordata; class Actinopteri; order Centrarchiformes; family Sinipercidae; genus Coreoperca; species Coreoperca whiteheadi. The sequence goes on from CM022479.1 coordinate 2,958,603, forward strand.
TACTACTTAATTCCTGCAAAGTGTGGCTGTATGGGTGGCTGGTCCAGTTTCATAGGCCAGGGCTGTTTTTTATTCTCGGTCTGCAGGACTCACTGCAGGACGGGAATGATGAGTAGAGTTTTAGATAAAGAGAGACAAAGCGCACTACCAAAGCTCGTGAGGTGCTGACCATAAAGCAATAGTCAAGAACAATGGAAAAGACATGTCGTACACTCATATTCCTGATTTGAAAATCAGCCACAGGGTCTTTTTCAAGGGATAACAGTTTGAGGTCTAAACATTGGACAAATAAAGTAGATTTCACGATAGAACTAAGAGTTTTTGACGTATTCCTTTATAATTCAATTATATGGAATTCAATTTATTTATTTTTTTATAGCGGTAGAGTTTGATTAATTGCAGGCCAAAAGAATTTTTGCTTGGGTTTCTCACAATGTACGCAATGCCGCCCTGGAGCACTTTGAATGGAGTGAGAACACGATCTGTTCTGTGCTCAGAATCCAACCCAAATATAGGAAGATTATGCATTAGTTGAGTCAGATCCTATCAAAGCTGATGGTGATGCTAATAGAGAAAGTCCTCTCCTGCACTAGATTTCTGACGAGTGGGGGGAAAAAAACGAACAAATGCTTCCATGGGGCTTTTTGCTGGTGAGTTATGGCTCACTTGAAATGTTGCTGCATAAAACATAACTGAACAAAATGCGTATCTGCAACGTGGGTAATAACGTGTCGGCTGATTTAGATGAAGCAAACACATCGGTGGTTTAAAGATGCCCTCAGTTGCTGTAGATCTGTGAGTGATTTCAACTGAATTTCATACCCACACTTTACTTTAATGCTGCATTTTTCTGCATTCTGAAGGATTAGCACCCACAACAAAACAACTGTGTCAATTACTTCTTTAAGAAACATAGTGGGAATAATATCAAGGCAGCACGTGGTTGATTTCATGTGGGATATGATTTCAGATAAAAAGGACAGTGATACAGGTTTAAAGATGCTTAAATAACTAAGAAGGCCCCTACTGACATGTTAAACACAGTCTGGGGGGGGTGCCTTTATATTGTTGACTCTACTTACTACGCTAATCTTGTGAGGCGTCAGTAAAATGACAAGGGGAGGGGGTGATGACTGAGTCTATGACCCTAAACATGCAAATGTTGCATCCGGTCTTAATGGTTAAATACGATTCTGGGTTTGGAGTGATTTGCTAAAATGAAATTAGGGAAGAAGGATGTTCCTGCTTCTTGAACTGCCATTTGATAGTTTTTCATTGCATCTTTCCAAAGCTCATAGAAAAGACCTAAACCAGTTTTCTTTCCCCATTTTCGTTCCCATCTCCTGCAGTCTCCCTTTAATTCCTGGGTGGATTTGTTTAGCCAGGACTGGGGTGTTCTATTTGACAGAGTCCAGGGTAGTCTGGCAGGTGTCATTAAAAAGGGTGACCAGCTCCTCTGTGTTAAGATGTGGATTAAAGGCAGTTAAAGAAGCAGTAGTAAAAAGCTCATAAAGCTTGCTAGCAGCCATATTAAAAACCTAGCAGCGGACCGGTGTACTGTGATTAATGGGTAGTTGGGATAAGACCACACTGAATAATACTGACTTATGATCAGGCACATAGATAATCTTTGTCCCAAAGTTGTCAGGCCACTGCACAGAACCAAGTCAAGGGTTTTGGCCCTGCCAATGTGTGGGTTCTTGTCTTGCCTGAGTGAGGTTAAAATATTCCAAAGTATCCATAAGATCAGTGCCAAAAGTCTGAGAAGGAAAGCAGACATGTATGTCAAAATCTTCTAAAATCAGTATTTCGTCATACTTTGATTGAAAATGGGATAATAGTTAAGCAAAGCCTTGGATAAAAACATTGTTAGGCCTGGGCGGTCTGCAGATAGTTAAAAATGATCACTGGATTTTAAGAGTTTACCATAAAACCAAGATGTTCAAATGATGTAAAATTGCTTTATGAAATGGGAGTGCATTACAGCAACTCCCCCTCCCCCCACCTGACAGCCGGGGTTGATGGAGGTGTGTAAAATCAGGCCGGGGTTGCTTCACTGAGAGGACTACAGTCTCCCCAGGATATCCAAGTCTCTGTGATGATCAAAAAGTCGAACTTATTAAAAGCAATAAAATCCGGACATATGAAAAGATTTATTATTTATGGATCTGATATTTACGAGACCAAAACTCACAGCATTACAATTGAGGAGACGGGGGAACTGCGGTTGATGGATTTGAATTAATTCGTTATGATTCGCAGCTGAGGGGTGCGATATTAAGCGTGCTGGAGTGGCTCTTTGATAAGAAGCGATGGTGGTTATGATAGTAGGTATACTTGTCCGGCACCTGTGGCGGGAGCTCTCATGGGAATCAGTATGCTGAGGTTTTGCCGTAGAGGAAGAGGGGGGATCCGGGTGTGCGTGAGATGTTAACAGTCAGTCACATGCGAGGGACTGCACAGCGTGCTGCAGGTGAGCCAATAGCATCGGGCGAGCCGGGTGGAGTCTCGACTGCAGGGGCACCGCGGGGATCATCCAGTAGGAGTGTGTAGCGGTTCGAGAGGATTAGAGGAGGTTGTGGAGAAACCCCAACCGAATCTCTCTTACGGCTCACCAGCTCTGTCCAGGACGGCTGGGTCCGCGGATTGGCTCCATTTGGTGTGGAGCTATGAACCGGGGGCCTTGGGCCTGGTTCCGGTGCGGACCCCAGGATCATCTGATGGCATCGGGGTGACCGTCAGCGGCGTTGGTTGGAGTGTCCAGGTCCGATGCAGCAGTGGTGGTGCCCGCTGCCCCTGCCTCCAGTTCATGTTCGGAGGACTGGCCACTCGGCTCAGTCGCTAGACCACAATCGTTCCCTAACTGTAACCACAAGGTTTTTACTGTAACCATGATAATGAAGGTCCATAACCCTTTTCAGAGACTCATTCTGCCCTGCCCATTGACAGTTAATACAACAGTATGACAGGCTCCGTCATGGCTTCTCTACTGCAGCTACTGAATTGCCTTTGTCAAGCTTTCAATATTGTAATTTACAGGATATTGGGTGGTCACAGGGTGTGCATGATGTAGATACAAAGAGGGTGCACGGACTCACTGTCATAATTGGAAAAATTTATGCAGCAGTTGCAGACTCCACAGCCTCCGCAGGAGTTGACACTGCAGGTACGCTGCAGGTACTGGATTATCAGAGATATTAATTTGGTTTTCTGTTGAACTCTCTAGCACACACATGTTCTGCTGCTATATATAATCTGCAATCCAATATGGAAAAGGGCACCAGGAGCATCATAAATCCTTGTATGATTCACCATACAAAATAATGAAGCAATGTTGGGACCATGTAATGCTGCTCTCATGTCTTGCCTTTTTACGCTCACTCACACTGGCATTTTAAACCCCTTTCTGTACCAATAGTTTTTATTAGCAGGAGGAGACGTTAAGCCTCCCGTGATTCTCACCTGGAGTTTGAAACCCTGGCAACATTGACTTTGCACACTAGATTTTATCATAAACTTGGAGAGTACAAGTACATACGTGCCAAAGAGCTGATAATATAAATTTAGAGCAGGCCTACGCACATTCTAATGTGTGGGCATGCAGCAAAATACTGTATGTGAGTGCACACTTTAAGGTGAATGTGAAGTACGCATGATGGATGAATGAAAAACATTTCCATTTTGCTGAACAGGGGCTGTCTACTTTAGCACACATGACTGACGCATCGTCTAGGTATATTTGTCATCTAATGTAGCTTCATAGTCTCTTCAGTCCCCCAGAGCCTCAGTGCCGTTAGATTCAGCAGGGCAATGTCTCAAAATGATCTCACTGAATCTGCGATGATTCATCTTCTTATAGATAGATGGATAGATGGCCGCTGTTCAAAGCTCCGTGCAATGAGTCGTGATCTGATTCAGCTTGAGAACAAATAAAGTGAATTTGGTCTTGAATAAAAACAGAGCAAAAATCGAGCTCATAACTCTGGCTAAGATTTGGACACTGAGCAGACAGTAATCCATCTGATGAGCGACCAGTTTTTAAAGCTTCCTTATTAAGGCTGTAGTTGTTTTTGGCACTTTATTTACTTAACAATCTGGGGTCTGCTTTCATGAATCAGGGGGTAATGGTAATGGAGTGCAGTGAAGCGTGCCATGCCTAGTGCGCACGGGGCAAGCCAGCGCACTTTGGGTCATTCCGAAGCCAGAGGCCCCCGGTGCACCTAGATGTAGACCTATTTGAAGTCGACGTCACTGCAGTTGCGCGCACGCATTGTGGTGTTAGGCAAACAGCGGAAAGCGATTCATCCATTGGTGAAACGGGCAAAGATGGGAAACAGTGCGACATTGTTTATTTAAGCCAGTATGAATATTAGGCTGTCGGATAACTCATGAATTTCGAATCCTTCATTTAAACTAGCTCTGAGAGGCCGCTCATCTGGGCCAACCTCATGCACCCAGAGAGAGAACTCTGATTCATTTTTATGAAAAACAGTTTTGATTCTTTTGATCGGTGGACTCTTACAGACTAAAGAAATGCAAATGATGGAGGAATGGACACATATTCGGACTTTCTGACCGCTTCAAAGGAACTGAAACAATCTGAATGAATTATACTTTGGTGCTCATGGTTTCCGCGAAATGACCGGTTGAATTGTGGAGAATCTAACCGATCGAACGATGTAGCATGTCCTATTGACAAAAGTGTAAACATTTATATTTGTATGCACCCACGTCTTGTATAGCTGCGTTTCATGTCCTTGCCGCTGGCTGGGTATCATGTCGGTCTGTAATACACGAGAGCTTTGTAGGCCATGCTTTGAGTGCTTGTCCCCCTCCCCATGAATTATAATCACTTTTATTCCCTGACTTTTCCTCTAGTGTCGTAATCAGGTCCGATTTTAACTTTGGTTTATGGCCCAATACCTGCAAAACAATGACATTCCCATCAGCCTCAGCTGCACTCTGGGATTAAGATTGTTTAACATGTTACCATTGTCATTGTGAGCGTGCTGCCATGCTAGCATTAGCATTCAGGATATAGTACAGCCTCACAGAGCTGCTGCGGTGGCTGTGGATTCTTAATCTTGTTAGTTCTGTTAGTGAAGGTAACGGCAGTTAATTGACCAGCTCGGAAATGAAAGCGCCACTGAGGTCTGACAAAATTTGTCAAGACTCGCAAACTGTAGAAAAAGTCTTTCTCTTTTTTTAGTCACTCATCAATCAATAATGAAAGCCATTTGGAATCCAGACAATGATGGGATCAGAGTCCACATGCACACACACACACAGCAGAAAGTGCCAAAGGAGTCTGAGACTCTTGTGTTGTGTCCTCCGGGTATGGTGCAGCCAGGTGTAGGAGATTAGGTATTTAGATATTCTACAAATGAACTCTGGATGGTTTAGCTGCTCATTGTGGGATGAACTGATTAGACCACAACAGGATACTATTAAGCGGCTACCTGGTGCATGTATCCAGGTTCTGTGTGCATAGACACTGACGATGATTTGAATGCAGATACATTTTAAAAAGCTAATAAAAGCTAATCTCTAGGGATCCAAGCCAATGGGTTCCTGGGCTGCATTTGGGCCAGTGCGTTCCCCCTCTTTTGCTCTCCACACGGACGGTTTACCTGCATGCAGCCATACCCAGCTCAAACGTGATTGGTCAATACTGCTTACAAACAGACTACAAAAGGAAAGTAGAACGCTACCGATACCAAAATCTTGTCCCTTGCCTGCATACACATGCATATCTGTTTATAGATTATACTATATATGTTATGTCACCCATTGTTAACACAAAAATATTGGTTAGAGTTGCTTTAAATGCATAAAATGAATCGTTCAGGCCTCGGAAAGCCTACTTCTTCTAGGTGATTTAAAAAGCTCAATTACAAATCTTACTGATGTCTTATATGGTTCTTGTAAACCTTGCCATCTTCTCGTGGTAACTTCAGTTTATACTAAGATGTCCTCTAGATAAATGAGACACTGAACACTGTCTTCATGGAATACATGTGAAACACACACATTTAACATACAGTATGCATTAATGCAAGTATTTCACATATACTAGTACATATGCATATGAACAGCAAAGTTTGAGTTGTGTGGCTTTTTGTGTACCTGCTGTCCGTGTGTGTTTGTGTGTGTGTGTGTGTTCTGTGCTTTTGTCACGTGTGTGTTTCAGTTTGCGTGACTAATTTCCTTTGCGTTGCTGGTGTTTCCCGGGATTTAGTGTTTCATCTCCGCCGCTTCCTCTTTCATGTCTGATCCTTTGAGCGTGTGTTGCCGCTGTCCTGAGAGTTAACGGGCGCGGCGGCGGCTGCGGCACTGTGATTGACACGCCGAGATTACAGAGACGCAAGCGGGTTTACCATGGCGCACGCAACAATAACAGCAACAGCAACATATTGACATGTGGTGTTTGCCTGAGGCTTCAGACACACGGCACAGCGCCTCCCAGTGAGAACCCCCACAGAGGGCAGATAGAACAAGGGAAATGAATAAGACAGAGAACATGAGAGGGCAAACCCTATAAGTAGATTTAAATTCATACAGTTAGTTTGATTTAGTGGCTCAATAGAATGTTTGGTCGTGACAGGGAGCTGTTGTGTGGTGATTGTGCTCTTTAATACAGGCTAGAGCCCTCTGGGACTTGGCTAATACTAAGCAGGTTCATTACCTGCTCATTTTTGTACAGTCTCTGAAATGTTTTAATCAAAGTGATTTGCATTTAAATGTTCTCCACATCAGCATTCAGCGCTGGCGAGAAGCAGAGCGTCACGCAGGGTTAATGGATGTTCTGGTGTTCACCGTGAGTCATTGCCGCCTGGAAGATAGAGTAGCTTCTATTTAAAAAAAACAAAACAAAAAAACCCCCAACAACAGCTGTACCTGGGGCAGATCGTTCTCAAATGCAAGGTTAAGTGATAACATGACTGCTTTTTAAGTGCACGCAGCCTCGTTTTGGGTCAACACACCTGTCAACTGTTTAAGAGGAACTGGTTCAAGTTCAATTGTGAGTGACAGGCTAAAATGTACGGCTTACTCCGATATTAAACCGGCATTTAAAGAGCTCACTCGAGTCGCTTTTGGTTTTCAAAACCTTTTTTTTTTTTTTTTTTTTTACAGTTCCACAGCATTATGGGTATATTTTGATCCCATCAAAACATGAGAGCAACCAGTTCTTCCTATTGTTATGACGACTCATAGTATCGAAAAATGTCGTTTTCTGCTCCTGATAATAGATGTAACAGCTGCTGGCTGCTGACAAACGGGACCTTTTCGCATTGTTCACAACAGTTGTGTCTATCAACAGGGTATTACAGGTACACTTTGGTACTCTGTTGGTTTGTTCAGAGTAACAAGAAGACTGTCATTCATGTTTCCATCATCCAGTTTGTTTGAAACATTTTTACTTGTGAAGGGAAATCCTAATTGGCTTTTAGTTGTACGGAAGCACTGAGAGGAGAAAATAACTTCTGGTGATCCGTTTTCTAAGTCTGATCTAAGATGTTTTCTCTCCTGTGTTTGTGACTTAAGAACGAGTGGTGGGAAAATACAAAGAAGAAAAGCGTTTGTTGTTGTAATACTCGTTTCGGCCACAACAGGCTGAAGTGCACCCCTACCCCATGCTCTAAATAAGATTAAAAGCGTTCATGTTTTCTTCCAGGTGAACTTAACCTGGCAAAACGGCGGGCGGTGGGGGTGGGGCTGTCTAACAGCTAGCGTAAGGGCGCCAGGAGATGGCCTTGAAAGACGGTGAGAAACACGGGAAAAACGCTTCTTCCATTGCCTCTCTGTTCCCCCAGAGGTCAGCCGTGTCTGGACAGTTTTCTATTGGTCAGCAGCACCCATTTGCGTGTCAAAATACACCAAAGTTGAACTCGACGCAAAAGATTTGCACGAGTTTCCGCGGCTTCCGTGAGCAAAACGGCCGATCACCGCAATACCACTGATACTAATTGATTTCGCCAAGACATTTAGACATTTTAAATGCTGGTGTGCCTGGGCCTTTACTCCAGCTGGCAGAGCGGTTGACATAGCGTACGGTGTATTAGTAAGAGAGACAGTTCTTGAATGATTTACTGACAGGAGCTCCAGGTTAATGCCTTGGTGTGTATATACTTACCAGCAGAATATGCTGCATTGTGTTGGCACTTTTCCATTCCCATCTAAATCCCCTTGAACTCTTATCTATGGACAGTTATACAGTGTGTGTGTGTGTGTGTGTGCGTGTGTCTAAGTCCACTTATCAGGGATGTAAAAGCTGTCTAATGTCTAGATGGGGTTAGTGTGTGTGCTTGCATACTTACACACATGTGACAGTGGTTGAAAACAAACGTGAAATACACTGATATACACAGTATTTTTAGACCGGAGACAACAGATAGATAATAAACCGTCCTCATGCATACTGATTCCACATCCCATTTCATTCCACTCGCTGCGACATCTGAGTTTATGAAGCAGTGACTGGAAAATGGAAGAGAATGAGAACATGGCAGCGCCGGCTATTTTGGTTGTCACACAGGCAGGGGCGTCGCGCCCGTGGGGGATGTGGGTGTTTTAACACCCACACTTTTCCCAGTGAGAGGGTTCAACACGCACACTTTTTCTGCAGTTTTTCCGCAGTTTTGCGCCTTATAGCAGTCGCTCCTCCGTTTCTCTGGCCGCTCTGTGTCTGCGCTCGCTGCAGCTGCCTGAGTGTGACAAGCTGATGATTGGCAAGTCCCGCCTTGGTGTGTTTGATTTATCAGTCAGCTCGTGCTGAGGAGGCGGGCACTTGTGCTTATGCTTGTTTACATCCTCCTTTTTTAGGTACTTTGAGTGTTTACGCTTTCGAGGTTTTTAAATAAGCTTGAGATATCTACAACATATATTAAGAACAAAATATAAACACATACACACACACACACACATATATAAGCATATATATGTGTGTTTATATTTTGTTCTTAATATATGTTGTTTGTATATCTGGATTTTGTGACAAAATTTATTTCCCCCTGGGATTATTAAAGTATTTCTGATTCTTTAGCAAGTTCAGAGTGTGTTTATATACTTTTCTAGTATCACTCATTTAAATGGGAAGCTTTTAAAATCTTGTGTGTTATACCTTTTGTACACTTCTGTCATTGTATTCATCGTTTTTATAGTTAAGAAACAAACCGCATCCATCCCCCGCACTTATGAAAAGCTTGCTACGCCCCTGCACACAGGTTTTCATCCTTCACTTTTTTTCTATTGTGTATTCATACAGTATAAAAAAAACTTTTTGTGAATTGTCGTAAATCCCATTGCTTTTACCTTAAGTAGATTGATTGTTTGATATTATTGCTATGGGACTCATATCACCCATAGTTTCAGACTGCTGAAAAAGGTGACCGAACTAATTTGACCCCCTGCTAAGTCTCTAGTCCCCCCGCAGTGTGAACATCTGCTTAACCAAGCCTGATCATTTAAAAGGAAATGAGGACAAAGGCATTGGAGGAAAATATTTCATTCTCTTTTAGCTTCTGACAACGTGGCTGGAATAATTGTAGTTCGTACTAATAGCTTGTGAATCCTCTGGGAAATGTCTCTCATTTTGCCGTCACACTCTCTACTCTACTCTTGCAACCCCATACAATGAACAACATTAAGACTTCACAGCCTTGCTAGCAGCTCTGTGAGGATTTACTTAGGCAAAGTGGTGCTTTGAGCTAAATGCTAACGTAATCAAGCTAAAATGCTAGCCGGCATGCTTACACGGACAATGCTAAAATACATACAATACGTTTTCCATGTTCACCCCTTAGTTTAGCCTTTCAGCATGCCAACATTTTCTAATTAGCTCTAAACAAAAGGTACAGCGGAGTCTGATGGGAACGTGATTAGTTTAACAGATATTTCGCTGTAAACCGAAGTGTTGGCCATTTTAATGTTTTGACCTAATGATGGTGCTAGATGAAAAGTTAAGGGATGGAGCGAATACTCTGCCATCCCTAGGGCCACACCGCTAACGTGGTCAAAGGCATTGGAGAAAAATAGAAATTATTCCAAAATGAGGTGTGTATTTCAAGATGGCACGAACCCAAAATGAATCTAAAACATTTCACATATATTTCACATTTTGGACTAATCATATTCCCGGTCCTCTATCCAATATTCCTTTCACCCCCTTTTTTCTTTCTCCTTAGCTTATTCAGTTGTTTGTTTAGTGCCTCTCCCAACGTGGCTCAGATGATTGTAGGCCCCAAGCCTGCCTAATAATTTTCTGCTATCACACGCTGCTGTTGCAACGCTCTAATGAAAGGAAAACTGTTTAGAGAATCTATACAGTAATTCAGTTGTAATCTGTAATGTGAAATGATGACATTTTTCCCCGGACATGAATGATGAAAGGCCATTCCTAAGTATGTTCTCACTGGAGCGAAAAAAAGCAGCGCGATATACTGTAACATTTGTACATTTTGTGCTTAATTTATGTTGACAGACTTTTATAGTTCGTATTATTATGTAGCTACTTTTCCTTCCTATAAATAGACAAGGAATCATGGAGGCCTGGTACTGCAGATTATTCACGTTAAGGTATTACGAGCTCGTCTTTGTGAAAATGTTGTCTGAAGTGACACTAAACTCCGCCGCGTTCTCCAAATTGTTTGTAGTGAAGTGTGCTCCTTGTGTGTGTGTGTCTTGGTCTCGTTCACCTGCATCAATGTAGTCATGACCTGAGGGTTGGTCCACTGGCCCCCCCCCGAGCTTCTAAATATCCTGTCCACGTCTCTCCTGTCCATCGGTGGGATATTTTCGGTCTCCTTTCTCAGCTTAAAAGTCATGCGGGGTTGTTAGGCTGAAACTCCTGTGAAAATGATCATGGATGTTGGGGTTCACACAGGCGATAAAGCCTTGACATCACCAGCCTGCAAATCGTCCTCCCAGAAATGGTGTGCCAATCACACACGCCTCTCCTTAGAGGGTTAGGGTGCAGGGCTTTGATCTGCCAACAGATAGCTTGTAGTGGGAATGTTATGTCAAACCTTCTTTATCTTTAAGATTTCTTTCTTTCTCCCCCGATCTCACAACTGACGGAGATTATCTGGTACAGTGAAGCGTTTGCAGATTCAATTTTGAAAGCCAGAATGATCTTGCAAGCTAATCTGAGCTTCACTGGTCATGTCCTAGATAGACAAAGAAGATGGACAGAGTGGTGTGTAGACCGCGGCTGACCAAAATCTAAAGTTGCGCTGAAAAGTTAGAGCCCATAACTGCACCACTATCACAACAGGTAAATTCGGCATGGAAGCTTGCCGAGAAAAACGCTTAATGCAAAGGAACGCTATTGTAAAGGTACAGACAGAGCGACGGCAACAGCTGTTTCTCCGCGCCTCCCCCTGCCTCCCGGTTTGGGTGGTGGAACAACATGACGGACAGGCTGAGGGGCAACAGAGCAGGAGGGCTTCCTTTTCTCTAAAGCAAACATTTCTCTCCCATAGACTTTCACTGAATTGATTGAAAAATACAGAGCAATAGCATGTCCCGTACCAGTTCACCGCGGAACACGTCTTTTTAGTTTCCAACTACGGGTCCGTATTTCACGGGACGGGTGTTGACCCTATCGTCACCAGTTTATGATCCTTAAGTAATGTAAATAAAGGAGCAGCATTGTAGAGCTATTTAGTTCATGCATTACGATCTAGAAAAATGTAAGATCAAACCCTGTGTGGCTGCTTCGCTTGCATATTGACAAGGGCTTTACTGGTAATCTTATGCTCTGTTGGGTGTGTTTTCCAACAGTATGTTTCACTTGTAACCCTGTAACCCCACAAAATAATGTAAGATGAAATCCTGTTTGGCCTCACTCTAACTGCAGCCCCATGCACGTTTCGCACTGCTTCGGGAACGGAGAAATCCAAAGCTTGATAGGCCTACCATGCCTAGTTACTAGCTATGATTTGACAACCGCTGCCAATTGTCTTGCATTGGGAGTCGTATCCATTATGTGTGTGTGACTGGCTGAAATTTGAAGATCACTTCGGCTTTTCGAAAGGTTTTCCAGTGCCTCCCCGGCCATTTCCTTTCAGCTTTTTGCGCTCTCATCCTGTCCATTCACACTGTCCACCTCCTCTCACTTTGCCCTCTCCTGGCCTCTCACTTTTTAAATGTCTCCACTTTTTATTGCTTTCTGTCTCATTGAACTCCTTGACAATTTCTTCTCATCGCCGTCCTCTTTGGTCCCGCTCTGCTCACTCACATTATTTCACTCTCCTTTTGGTGTACACCTACTCAGGAGCAGAGACGCTGAGCAGAAGACTATCCTGGAACTCTGAAAATAAACTAACAAAAAAAACATTTTTACATAAAAGCACACTCATAGAAATAAGTGAAGAGGTTCTGAGAATCTGAAGGTTCTTTTGCCCTAATCTCAATGCTCCAAATTTACTGTATAGCAAGATACATAGGCTACATTAAAGAATATTTTCCCAAACTACTTTACTACCCATGGCGTTATTTGTAACTAATCCACATTTCGCTGCATCTGCTCCCCGTGGTGACACTGATTAACAGACAATTAAACGGTAATCAGCTTAGCTGACGTTAGTGCTTGTTTTATTAGGAGTGCCCGTTGATTAGGAGAGAAGTTTAGCTCGTGAAATGTCATTCCAATCAAAAGCTGGTGGCTCGCTTTTATTCTGTTTACCTCACCTGCTCTCGCTTTCTGACTCTGTGTCGCTCTCTTTCAGTCACTTTCCCGCTCTCAGCTGACGCTGATAATGAGTTTCATTACTGAGAGTGGCCTTCCAGTGCTTGTTTGGGGGATTGTAGCGGTGGGGAAATGCAGGTCATCACGGCGATTTGTTTTCCTCCTACATGTTTTACTCCCCATGCAGCATGGCAGCAAAGGTGTGCCTGCTGCAGACATAACAGTACACAAATGATCACGTTGGCTTTATGGTAATTCTATTCATGCATATTTAACTGATCTTCTAACTGCCGGGTGTTGCAAACAACTGTAATTATGTTAAGTATGACGCTGTTTCACTGCCGAATTAAAAGACCGGCTTAGTGTTTAGACTATCATTGGTTAGGACACGCTGTCACTGGCAGCCTATAAATAGACCCCAGGGAGTGCTGGTGATGATGAGGTTTGTGTTCGTGGTTGTTTATGTGCATTTGGTTATGTATGTCTGTGCCCTACGCTAACAAGATAGCAGTGGTGGGATGATGTTTTCTTTTACCAAAATGATGACGGAAGGTTATTGTAGCGGGGATTCCCAGCTGCGGTCAAATGAGTCTGAGTATCTCAGGAGGAGATGAGTAACTCTGGATGGAGAGAGGAAGAGGAAAATAGATTCATTAGGCAGTGCCATACTTTATGCCAAGGAGCCTGAAACCAGAGCTTGTCTCACCACTAGCCATGTCTCCCATGCTGGTGGCCGAGGCTGCCCCTAACTGCGTCGCTAACCACTGAATCCAGCTAATGGTGAATGGCTCGTTCATGTGGCAACAAACGAACACCGGACTGCTGTGTAAGGCTTGTGATATACATGCTTTCAACTAAGTGCTTAGATGCCCGTGATGGCTACCCTGTGTATGGTTGTGTCCATCCTCAGCAATTAATCCCATCCTACGTGGCCACTGTCCACACCATGCAATTAATCACATGAACAGAGGGGTCAGTGCATGAGGATGTGACGTAAGGTCAACAGCACGCAAACCGCAACAACGTTGGCATAACGTTTTGAGGAGAAAATAATAGAGCGTGTCACCTCTGTGGCTCTTTCTGCGATGATCTCAACATTAAAGCTGTAATGACCTCCTGTAATGAGTGTCACCATGTTTAATGTACAAAATCCTGAGTCCTCAAGGGAGATATGCTTTTCAATCCTACAACGTATGAAGGGAAATATATTAATGATTTTCTAACGTCTCATTGGACCCAAATTGTGAGGTATGGAATCGTCCAATAAGAAAGTCATTCCTAGAGATACTGGGCTGTTAAAAGAAAGTATGTCAAAGGCCTAAAGGTCTGGATATGCTTGAAATTAAATTGTAGGTCCGAAGTGTTGTTTGGCCATGTTTAAAGGCACGCACCTATTTTGAACAGCCACGGGATGCGATAATCTTTAAAATGGGGATAACGCTTTTAGACAGTCTCTTGTCAAAGGCACCCATGATATTGCACTCGTTTGCACACAAGAAAAGTCACAAAAGTAGTTGTGTGAAGAACGGCAAAAGAGCGCTCGAGAGAGAGAGAGGAGTTCAAACCAATCCTGCCCACTTTCTCATTCCTAATCGCTGCGTGAAGTGGATGTGCTTGACTCACACATTTTTCCATGATTCAACAAGCAAGTTTGAAGCATACTGACCCCTTAGGCTTCTCCCCTTCTACAGCTTCTCCAGAATAAAATATTGAAACAACTTTATGCCACACTTTGAACTGGCAACCACAACCACCACTACTGTCATAGCTGGGGCTTAGGGTGCTTTCACACCTGCCTCATTTAGTTCGGTTGAAACGTACCAGAGTTCGTTTTCCCCGTTGGTGCGGCTCATTTGGTCAGGTGTGAAAGCAGCAATCGAACTCGGGTGCGCACCAAAAGCGCACCAAACAAGCGTACCGAGACCTCCTTGAAGAACTCTGGAGCGGTTCGTTTGTGGTGAGAACACGAACTGACCTTGAACCGACCCGATTTTTGGACTAAACCAGCTGCCGTAGTCATATTTTCAAAGATGAGCATGTCAGAATTAAGAAGAATTAATGCACGCCTCCGCTCTAAGTGACGAGCGATGCGCGCTCGCCATTTGCAGTGCATTAGAACTTTGTTTTAAAGCCGCATCCGCGCTTCATTATAAAAATGTATTGTTTGCATATTGTGGTGGATACAAACAATGTAAGAGATTCTGGCCAGGGACAAAACCAGCCCGCGCAGTCGTCTCTCCATAGTTGTGTTGTTGTTTGCTGGCTTTTCCTCTTCTGTTGGAATTTTCCTGCAGTTTAGGAAATACGCCATGGCCAATGATGTAGGTGTTTTAATGTTACTGCATTTTACTTCGTTTCAACTGGTTCGGACCAAAGCAATCAGTGTGATGTGAAAAGGAACCAAAAAAAAGCAGAAAAATGCTACAATGTATAGTTGTTTGCCCTTGGTTCGGACCAAATGAACCGAACTAGAGGTGTGAAAGCACCCTAAGTGTTTGCTTTCCACTGTTCTGTGACCAGGTCTAATTCATTTTTTTAGTATCATATCTGTTTTCGTCAGATCACAAAACACGTCCTTGTGGCGTCCTAGAGGGCACGGACAAACAACATATTTTGTTGTTTAATTTGAGGACTTGGAACAGGGGACAACATGAAAAAGAAGAAGAGTTAATGTAACATCCACTCATTTATCAGGCGCCCAATAACCAAACCTCAGGAGGCAACCTGTTAAAAGACGAGGGATCTAGACAACAGCTGACTTCTAAAGTAGTCATTACATGGCAACACGTAATTGCACTAGAACCAGAAGAACCACCTGCATTAGGTGCATGAAAAAATAATTGCTGTGATTTTTGTGACATACTTTTGTTATCAACATGTTGGCCCCCTAAGCACTGAAAAGCATTTGTGACCTTAGTGACATGAATCTCATTTTATTACAAGTGCGAAAACAAATCAGGCATTTATCTGCCGGAGGCATAAAACACGGAATGTGCGCTTTTGACAGCAGCTCTGTGCCTCACAAAGATGGAACTGCTGAGGGTGAGTATATTGCAATTTTTATTACACTTTTTTATTCTTAAATGTGAAATACATAACTCGTATCAAAACCACAAACGAAACATCAATAATGAACTTGAGTTATTGACCTAAGGGGTTCCGAGTCACGTTTGTTCCAGGCAAGAGCAGAAGGAGGTGAACTAGAGACTAATGCAGTCACCTGTCAGACATGGTTTTATGAAGAGGTTTGGAAAAACACCTGACACGCCCCACTGCCCCGCGCACTCATTCTCTATAGGCAGCACTCCATCACCACCTGAAAATGACCTAGTCAGGGTAAAGCGATTTGCCCTGGCCATGTGTCCTCTATGAGAGTGTTTACATCAGACCATCAATCCTCCTCCAAGCTCCTTTGAGCGTGTATATTGCTTTTAGAGGGAATGTGTCGGCTCTGAGCATCTCGCTCTTTCACCCTGTGCTTCTATCCCGCATGGTTTTTCTCTCTGACCCAATCTTTCTCCGTGACACGAACAGACACGCCATAAATACTTTTTCTAACTGACTATTTCTTTATCACTTTGAAGGGTCATTTCGCCTAAAAAACAAAACAAAAATGTCCTCATTTACCTCCAGTGGCACCAATCCACGCACATAGTTTTGGTTTAGCTCACTCGAGCTTTGAGACATTGTCAAGTCAATTTTATTAGCAATGGATTTCACCATGTCATTGCACAATTGCATAAAAGGAAAACTGTATTCCTTGTTTTCTTCTTTTTCATCCCAGCAAAGTCCACAAAGCTGCTGCCTCCACTTAATATACAATTTTTATTCATCATACAATTTTGATGTGTAGTATTATTACAGGATTGTTGTGTTTTTTCCGATAGGTAAGACTTAAACCACGGGAGAGCCAGGCCAGACACCAAATAGATTTTCCAGTCGATCTAGGAGCCCGCTATGATACGAATTTACTTTGAGTCAATATCACATACACCATCCTACTGTTGTAAATTGCCACTAGAGCACCATATTCACGGCTCAAAGTAGTCCCCAACAAAGTCACTGTTTACACCAGTTTCAAGAATGTTTGCTTTTTATTTTTTGGCGTTTTGCCCTTGTTTGATGTATAGTGACAGGACACAGACAGGAAATGCAGGGAGAGAAAAGGGCATGACATGCCGTGGTCACATGGAATGCGTCAGCGGATGCCCCCGTGAAGAATGAGACCAAGAAAAACGACATCATCAGTCATTTCGGCAAATGCACAATAATATGTTAAGATCAAATGACAGTGTCCAATTCTTCCTGCGGCCATAGGAATTATTACTTTTGTGGAAAAGAGGGAATAGTGTGACACTGTTGAGCTGTTATATTCGCAGAGGGACGTCGGGGTGGAGGGATGGCTCAACGAAACGTTGGACTTGAAACCCCATGTTCGTATGCCATTTCCTACTAGCAGCCAACATTGGTTTCTCTTAATAGTAGAGTGTCCCCATGGGGACAATTAAGGTGACCGTAATCATTCCCTAAACATAACCATGTAGTTATTATTTTGACCGAAACCATGATCTAGAACTTTGATGGGGCCCAAAAAAAATCAGGCCCGAACCGCATTGGGGCAAAACCTGGGCAAGTAAGTCTGTTTGGGAGACATAAAGTGTTAATGAATATGGTAAATCCGACTTTTTAACAATGTACTGCAGGAGAAGTCACAATCTCACTTTACAATTTGCAGGTTAACTGCACAACAAAAAAAAAAAAATCAACCTAAAACCCTCAAAACTCCCACTGTCACAGAATGAACACACACATTCACAAAACAGTGTTTCTCTCTGACTCATACATGTGTGCATACTCACACATGTGAACACGCACACATGCTGAGAGGCTAATGGACATCTACTCTGGCCGCTACTGGCCCCCGTGGGCTGCGTTTCACACAGTAATTGATCTACATTCAGCTTTTGCCACATCCTCTCGCTGTGGAGGTGTAAGGGGGTTTATGAAAGAAAAACATGGATAGAAGAGCGAAACCTTAATGTGACTGACCTTCAGGAGCAGAATCGGTAAGATGAGTGAGCTGATAGGGACGTGTTTTGATTTCACACTTGCTTTGGCGGTGTTAAACGCCTGTTTCCCATGCCTATAAAGCCCCACTGAATCGAATTGAAATTGAGACCAAGCGCTAAAGAGACAGAATAATATCATTTCCATTTTGTCGTTGCAGTCCGTGTTGGCCTTAAAACAGCAGCTGCCATCTCAACTATTGTTATTCTGCCAGCGCTAAAGCTGATATCATCCTGTGATTGCATAGGCTATCAAATTGATTTGTTAGGCCTCCTGCAGATTACATCTCTTTCTAATAAAGCACTCTCTGCTGAATAATTACGGTGTGCAAATCAGTGATACTCTTCCTCGCCTGGGGGGGGAGAGGAGATGACAGAGGTGCTGAGCGATGACTCAAAACCCGTCAGCCGCTGTCAGACCTTCAGAACCACAGACTTGTTTTTCTCTCTCTGAATCATCTCTGTCGTGTTTACACTCTCCCCTGCATGTCTTCTCTTTGCTTCTCTATACACAGATTTCAAGATGTGCCCGGCTGTTTTGGAAGCTAAGCTCTTGCGAAGATCTTTCCTTCCAACATGTTTTGCTATCTCTCTTTTGATCTATTTTGCTGTGCAACGCTGTATAAATAGGTGATAGTCAAGGGTTGACAGTGCATGAGAGACAGGATAAAGCTGTGTGACTCAGACAGATGGGGACTCTGATTGGTGATCGTTGATCTCCTTGTGCAACCATTCTAAGAAAAATATTCCTTTTTCCTTTCTATCTTGCGATATGTCCTACTCATCTCTAATGCTTATTATTCTATGCTGTTGCAATGGTACAGTGTCCTCATGGGGACAATTACGATTTCATCTGAGAACCCTGGGAAATCAGCGAAAATGGATGGAGAATGAAACATTCACACAGCTCGCTTCTTACAACACGTGGAGACCTGCTCGGACTGTAAGCCTCCAGAGCTGCTTCTCTTTGGCAGAGAAGCCGCTCTGTTATGCATTGTTTGAGAAGACACCGGAGAGGTGCATTTGTCCATTACATGCAATGGCGGAGCCAGTGGGGTGGCACCCCCTTGGCATCTGATTGGCCACGTCTGCTTGGCATCATTAATACTAATCGGCAGTGCTTAATTTGTAAATCAGGAGGTCCCGGCACAAAGAGAGGGTGCAGGTCAGGGGGAGAGAAAAAGACATGGAACGCATCAAGAGTCCACAGAGCCTGGAGCACACTGGGCAACGCCTTGGTGTTAAAACTACACAAAACTGTCATCACACACAACGTATTTTTTCTTTTACATTTATTAAGCAGAGCATTCACAATAATCACTCAAAATCAGCACGTAGAAACAGCTGTTCGCGGCGCACTCTCTCTCAGTGACTGCCTCTACACTTGTTTCCCTTCTGCCTGTGGACCGCTGCTGCGATGGGGGAAATGGAATCAGGTTCTATTTACAACCACAAAAAGCAAGCAGGCTAACCGACCTAAGTGACATGTTCTGTCTGCCTGGTTTCAGTGCTATGGACAGCGCCCCCTAATGTAGCCAGACTCGTTTCCCGACTCCACAGCACAAACACCCACTTGCTTAGTTGTGGAGCTTACAGTAATCATATGCCCAAATATTTCGACATCAGACAGCATTAAACCACTTGGCAGAGTCCGGCGCTATTATCGCCACCCTGTTGATCCGCCGAAACGACTCTGGCCTGCCAAGGGTCCGACTGACCTTGAAGAAATTCAGCAACTTTGATTTGTCTTTTCGACATTTTACCAGTTTCCTCCTTGTTGCTGATGGCATCCTGACTCAAATCTCATTACGTAACATAACGTGCACAAACCTCAGAACCTGACTTGACCCCTCGCTCTCTCTCTTTAAAAACAACATCCGATTTGAAATGCATCCAAAATAGGCGAACGAGCGATTTACGTGTAACTTAAGTGGGAAATAAAAGAATGACAGAACAGATAACCTATTACGCAAAGTTTATTTTCAGATTTTGATGGTGAAAAAGGAGGTGCCGGATCCAAACCCCATTGACAGATCCATATTAAGCCCTGCTTATTGGTATTAATGAATGAAGTACAGTAGCACAATGAGAATGAACCTAAATTGAAGCTGCGGCAACTGCATCTTCAAACTTAAGTATTCAAATCTAAGGTGTACACACCTCCACAAGGCTAATGCCTTTACTGTATGTTTCATCTGGCCTCTTACCTTGCTATCCACCTCTTCATCTAGCACATATTGAAATGGCCGTCAAAATAGAACTTGAAGTGGGATTTAAGGAAGAGTGCTGGATTCTTCTTACCAATAATGTCGCCAATGTTGCTGAACATAATTCAGGTTTTTGTAGAACTGTTGCCCAAACCAGCTTGTTAAATGTCAGACCCCAGTTGGTTAAATATCTGCAGTTATCATACAGCAGCAGGAATGATACGTGAGCATGATACTGAGAGAGGTGCAGTGCGCAATTCAAGCACAAATCTCACAGCGCCGATAACTTGTTGTGTATAGTACCTCCTCATTTCTGATTTTTTTTTTAAAGATCTTAAACAATCTCTCTTGATGGAGTACAGTACTATGAAAAAGTAGTATGATATCAGTGCCAATATTTGTTTTTAATTC
The DNA here is from genome assembly GCA_011952105.1 of Coreoperca whiteheadi. Lineage (NCBI taxonomy): Eukaryota > Metazoa > Chordata > Actinopteri > Centrarchiformes > Sinipercidae > Coreoperca > Coreoperca whiteheadi. The sequence goes on from CM022479.1 coordinate 2,978,975, forward strand.
ATTTTCTCTCTGGTATTTCTTGTTTGGTAATTTGTATTCTCTTCTTCTTTTAGATATTTTAAACATGTTGTAAAATTGTGGCAAGCATAGCCTAGCTGTTACGAGCCCTTATTGGGGCGGTTTTCATCCCTCCTGTGCATTTTTCTTAGGTTATTGCACACGTTTCACTTTTGTTCTATTTTATTCTATATACAAATACTGGCCAGATGAAAATGGTTGGTAAACTCAAAAAAAAATCTTTCCCAGCTGAGCTGTCTCTCCTCCCGCTTCAATATTGCTTCATGCATCTGTTGTAGTTTATTTGGCGTTACAAATAGTAGTTATGTATTGATATTATTTCACATAAGAATATCTTGGCATTCATGTCAGTCAAAATATACATACATCTACAGGTAATATTGCCAAGAACCAGGGCTTTGGTCTACATTCATGCTCATTTTACAAATCCATGCCACAGTCTGGCCCGCCCAATTCAAAAGTTTGACAGAGTCCAACATTTATATATTTTTCACACGCGATGTTTCTGGATGAGTGCTCTTCATCAAATTTAAAGTCATGTAACTGAGAAATGCAGCTACCTTGTTTGAGCTGTAATTAGTCTCTTCCCTGTGCGCTTCAGGGTTGGCTTTCCCTGTCTGTTGTGTTTTATTTCTATTTAAACTGTAACTGGTGTGCGCGGTCTTGGCCAGGTCTCCCTCGGTAAAGAGATTTCAATCTCAAGGGACTTCCTGTTTAAATAAATAAAACCAAATCTCCATGTAGGCGTGGTTGATAAGTGTATCCACTTGGGCTCTGCTTTCATTGGAAGGATTTCTGTAGTCTGTCCAGCAACTGACTGATTTACTGCACTGATTTATTTGTACTTGTATGCACTCTGGAAGGTCCTTCGCAGTAGCTTTTTACTTGCAACATCTGAGCGATTTGGAATTGATAAGAATCAGAACGCTAAGGAATTATCATTCGTGGGAACATTAGCAGGCCTGCAGCGTCAGGGTGCATGATCTGGACATGACAGTGGAACGGGTTAAAGCCCACATCAACTTGTAGGCCCACCCACTGAATACGAAGAGTATTACTGGGAGGCCAAGGAGACTCATTAGCAGACCTAGTAGAAACCTCCAGCTTGTGTCTCCTCACCGTTTTGGTCCTGGATGTCCCCTAAAGCCCTGCTGGATAAGACTGAGCCGCAATAATCGGTTTGTCCAGGATCATCTCCAAAATGAGCTCGGTAATATCTCCCCTCATTCACCAGATCCTCATTCACCTGTACTTTATGTTACGAATGAACACATACTCTTATCTCTGCACTCACAGGAAGTTTTCCACATCCTGTAGGGTGTATTGTTTTTCCCTTATGCTTTGCACATCCCCTCAGTCCTCATAAGACACGCAGTTTAGTGCATCGATCCTTGTAATCGATAATAGAGTGCTATTAATCAAACCTGCATTGCCTCAGGCTGTACATTCATGTGGCTGTGTGTGTGTGTGTGTGTGAGTGTGAGAGTTGATGTGATTATCCAGTTGCAGAGAAGAGGGGAATAAAAACTCACTATCAGAGAGCCAGATAAAGAAATGCAGAGGGAGAGAGATGTTTAAAGGCTTTGTGTTGCCCCAGCGGATCCAGCAGAGAACTTGGTGACGTGAGGAAAGAACAAGGGAAGACAAGGAGAGTTCAGAAGGCTTTATATAGCAGCATGTAACATGTGATTCAACAGAACATTAAAAAGGCCTGCTGAGAGATGGAGAGTGGCGGAAGAGATTTCTTAGTTTGTAACATCAAAAAACTCAGCTGTGACCGTGCAGTTTTTTAATGATGTCCATTGTACAGCATCTGTGTCTGAACATTGTTAATTTGAGAGACTGTTTTCCTGCATTCTAGTGAGTTACGGTTCAACCCGGTTGAATTAAGAACAACTCATTTTTCAACATGACATCACAACACTAAAAATGTGCTCCATCAAACAGTGGAGAAAACGGTCAAAGATTAAGAAAAAACTGCATTCTTCTGCATTTTTTCCCCCCGATTGCCATTCTTAGTGGTTGGCCGACTGATATTTCAATATTAGTCTTTGTTATACAGCATTTTTACTCCCTCTCACGCTAACTTGTAGCAATCTGTCCTTGGATCTGCTGTATGACTGCTTGTTTACAGTGCATTATTCCAACAACAGCTTGCACGCATGTGGGTGTTTGACAGCATTCAGTCGGGTTTCAGTTTGCTCGTTGCCGACTGAGTGACTTCCAGCAGCTCAGAATCAGCCTACGTCTTTTGACTTCACACTGACGAAATCTCACCCTACCTGCCTGTACAGGTCGGTGTGGCTTCATCATCAGCCCCGTCAGCCAGCAGATGCAGATGCATTCGACCATATGGGGACAACACGGCATCGACACACACTGTAGACCTTGATGTAACGCAGCTGAGTGTGTAGGGACAACAAAACACTTCTGACAGTGATTATCCCCATTTTCAACACCTTGGATATATTAAGGTCATTTTTTTTTTTCCATTCTACAAACACGTTCAGTGATGATTCACACACTGAGATTAGTGGTGGGTATGTCTGAGTGGTGAATACTGTTGTGGCCTATCTTAATGGTTATATATTACATTCTAGATAAGATAATGTGAAATTGTATCCTCATAATAGGGGCCATTTTTCAATATTGCTTGAATTGTACTTTTTCATAAATTCCATTTATGAAAAAGTACCAGCTACACCGAATAGTCTTCCGTTGTAATGGTTGTTTTCATGGCGGCTTTTTTCAAATAATAGATATTCTAATTTGAAGAAACATGGGCCACACAGTACTAACATGCATGATACCTCAAACATGTAGATACTGCACTCTGGCTTGGTCATTTCTGGGCTTTAGAACCCACCATTGCATTTACTGCACTTTCTACCACAGAGAAACCAGTGGTGACGGAAGTATTCAGATCCTCTCAGTAAAAGTAGCAATACGCCATTACAAGTAAGAGTCCTGCATTCAAAATGCTCTGTAGGTAAAACTATGTAACATAAGCAAAATGTACTTAAAATATTCAATGTAAAAGAACTCCGTGTAAAAAAAAAAAAATTGGTCACAGTGAGTCTTGTATTTGAGATATTATATCACCGTATGTTTTTATTACTGAGACAAAAAAAAGTAGCATTTTACTGTTGTTGACGTAGTAATTTGAACAATTTTCTATAGTGTTGGGTAGTTCAGTCTATAACAATTGACCAAAGGCAGAGTGCAGTATCTACATGTTTGAGGTATCAGTAAATAGTTTCGTATTTAACTTTGTTTTGTTTTTACAGCAAACTCCATATGCTGTTTTCATATATGTCTCCATATGATATCTTCTATATGTTAAAACAGATGTCATGGAGTGGTGTATCTTGTGGTGGTGTCATCTGAAAAGGTTGCTTCACCTGTCTTCACACTATGAGCAACTGAAAAATACAACAAATGTGGTTCATGTTACCCAACGTTTTTCTGATTGTATGAAAGAAATGGACATCTGCTGACTGGTGTCCTGAGCTGCTTGTGGGTTGTGATCACGTCGCGGTGTAGCTGTTTGATTTCTGCCTGAAATATTCCATGCATTTTTGGCCATCTAGAAGAACGTGATCCCAGAGAGGGCCTGATGTCATTAGCACCCCATTTCCGTCCCAGTATCTTCCCATTCGACCATGTGACGACATTTGGGAATGGGGTGAGGTGGGGTGTAACTGTATGTGTGTGTGTGTGTGTGTGTGTGTGTGTGCAGGTGTGTGTAGCAAGAGAGCAAGAGAGTGTAAGAGTTTTTGTATGCATAGGGGAAACTGTACGTTTTGTTGTCCACATCTACCTATGTGCATATTCAAATCTGCTCATCTATGTCTTTGTGTGCATGTGCATCTGTTGGAACGTTTGTGTCTTAGTGAGTGTTTGTATGTGTGTTCCTGTTTCCGTCTCATATGCCTTTCTAAGTGTGTGTGTGTGTGCCTGTCTTATTGAGCTTGGTGATGGATACAGAGTGAAGTGCTGTTGTCTGGGAGGGCGAAACCGGAGAAGGAAGAGGATTGATTCTGAGCTTTAAATAACACTCTCTCCTCTCCTCCAGCTGAGTCCACCAGACGCATGTCTGCCTCACACTTCACTCAACTCACCAGCGCTCATACAGAAGGTGTGTGTATGCATTGCCTGTGTGTGTGTGTGTGTGTGTGTGTGTGTGTGTGTGTGCAGCCTCAGCGATCAGTTGGTCCAACAGGAACAAGAGGAATTGTCGGCCAAAGTAAATTCTTGCCTGCTAATTCCTTCCCCCCAAAGTTTGTAGTTGGCTAGTGCAATATAATGAATCATTTGTGCTGACAAATTGCTTCTGTTGGTATCTTTCTGCTTGACAAGCGTTGAAAGACGCTTAGTGCGAGAATACACATGTGACAGGCTACTATGTGAGAACACACACATGCACTCACACTCATTTGATAAAGGTGCTGTTGTAACAGTCGAAGTTGTGAAGTGTACCTTGGGTTATGCTCTGTTGCCTAGGTACGAGAGAGGCGACGTCATCAGACAGCGCCTCGCATGCGGTGTGTTAGTTGGGCGGCGCACCCGCTAAGGACGGATGCCTGTTGCTGAGCTCCTGTTTTCCATCTATTTTTGTTTGGTGGATCAATATGTGGAACTTCCTACCCGCAAAAATCCAAATTGATTAAACTCAAGTTGAAACAGCTTTATAGAGGGACCAGTCATGAATGATCTGATACACACAGACACACACACATTTATCAGTCAGAGAAAAAGTGCAGAGGCTGAAGTGAATCCAGAGATAACAGAGACACTGACTGAGACAACAACGCGGTCATGGCTATTTCTGCCAATTTATCTACAGACAGCACCGAGAAGAAGAGGAAAACCGCTAAAGTCAGAAGCTTGCATGCCTGTTTGAAAGCTAAACTCCTTACTCCCCTCTTCCCGTATATCTGCACTATATTTGCATGTTATCTGGCGTTTCCATTTTCCACGGCTGAATAGCAGATCTGTTGCAGCCAGCATATCTATTAGTAAGCTGCTGGTGGCTCTGCCTTCCCCTCCTCTGACTCAGAGATTACCATTTAGCTGCTCTGCAACTCTGTCATTACTTCCCTACAGCCAGCACTACAGCAGCTCTGCAACCCATTTGTGTCATCTCGAAAATATGCCTCTCCTCTCCTCTCCTCTAGCCTTTCATTGTGTACAAGAAATCAAATTTACATATTGAATGTAGTTTCTGGACATGAGGAACATCTTTTAAAATGTGATGATTCCTTCATTTCTTAATCCTCTGTCGTTATTGCTGACTAACAGAAATGAGAAAATGTTTTTTTTTTTCCACCAATGTGTTGTTTTCTTTTCATTCTCTTGGGAAGTGATGCAGGAAAGTGTCAGCAATATGTTTGCATAAAAGTTCAGAGAACAGACGTATAGCACCTGCCTCTCAAAGACTTTAACTATTGTTAAATTGTTGAAACGAAATTGTTGTTAAACTAACAGTAATTTACAATCCGCTTACTCGCTAACCTCTGTCGTGCTAAGTGTTGGCAAAGTATTTATTGGCAATCTGTGTTCCCTGTGCGAGTTGGCTTCAGTAGAAGTACTCTTACAAACACCTCTCTGTTGGGTGGGATAACTGCACTCTGATGACCATTTTGCCTGCACCCGTGAGACATTATGAATCTAAGCTTATTGTGTTGTCAAATGACAATTAATTTGTTCACCCATCCATTTATCCACTGATCAATATCTCCATCTACTATCATGCTGTTTAGGCATGCAGAGCAGACGTCCCTTTACCCCCCAGCAATGTCCTCCACCACTTCCTTGGTGTTTAGAAAGAAAATGCATCTCGGATTTGTCCAGGCTGTCGTTTGTGGTAACAGTTCCACAGGAAGGTACCGAGGTCAGCCTGCTCATCTCAGTGTGGGGGAGTGACAACGTGACTGTGGAACTGATTAACTTATCACCCCTTCAAAGAGAGTGAGACAGCCACCCAGAGGAGCTTGGGTACAACCACTTGCATTTGCTTTACGGTCACTTTCCAGAGCTCAGGACCGTATGTGAGGGTTGGAGCGAGGAGAACTTTGCCCTGTGGTGTAGCTCTACCACAGTCTAATACAATTCCTGCATTTGATGCATGTTGTCTCAGTTTCATGAAAAAGGTACTGCGATGTCTTAAACCCCACTACAGCAGTGTTTCTGTCTTGATGGGTTTTTAGCCATGCTAGCAGCATGGCTCTGGGGATGCCAATACCTGTCAGTCAGTCGGTCCACCACTTTGGTCCAGACTGAAATATATCAACCATAACATTTACGTTACATTAGTCACTTTTGTCCAAAACTATGTACAGTAAGTGCATTCAAACCATGACATTTTGTACTCTGACTTCCCGCTAGCACCACCAGGAGGTTGACAATTTTGGTTGGTCAATTGCTTTTTAAGGAAATGTTGGATGGATTCCCATGACATTGAGTACCTATATCCATGTGCTCCAGAGGATGAATCCTAATGACTTTAGCGATCCCCTGACCTTTCACCTTGCACCACCAGGAGGTCAAAGTTTTCACTTATCCAGTAAAATATCTCAACATCGTTTGTGGGCCAAACTTTTGTACAGACATTCATGGTTCTCGGAGGAAGAATCCTAATGACTTTAACGATCCTCTGAGTTTTCCTCGAATGGCACCATGAGATTCACATTTATGAAAAGTTTAGGGGAACACAGGGATTAACAAAACGTTTGTCCAAATGTTTTGCAAAAAATGAAACCCCTTGTATAGGAAATGAGTAGCGTGCAGCAACATCAAAGAACCCAGAAATGAACTTGCACTGGACATGCACACGATGAAGTGGGGCAGGTACCTAACCAATCTCAGTGCCACATATTATTGTACTTGCTTCAGAAGAGGTGCTAAGATCAGAGAGAATGAAAGTCTGCGAACCACCAGTGTCTCTCAGTATCTTCACCGGCCGTTGGTCTTCAACAAGTCCTGTCAGTGACACAAGTCCATGAAAAAAGAATGACTTGAAACATTCATCAGGTTCTTCAGGCATACTAAGTGTTACTGGGGGATCAGAAAGACTCACTGTTTTGATTAAACCAAAACCCTTGGCTTGCTGTGCTTGTGGAGGCAGCTGTCTACGCTTGAGAGCCAAACAATCAGCGATACCATGACCAGTTTGTGACAATAGAAACATTTACATTTACATGTAGTCATTTAGCAGACGCTTTTATCCATTGCCTGTCTGACTTTGGGTTTGGAGGGGCCCCTTTAGGATCGCTGGGACTGAGTCAGCATTCTTCAGGGCATTCTCACGGGTGGATGTTTCACGCTTACTCACAAAGATGCTCTTGTGTATCAAGGCAAACTCCTCTGCCAGGACTGCAGCTTCCTGTAGGGTAGTTACTTTTTGTTCAGTTAGGTACACAATGGTCCCCTCTGGAACACAATTCTTAAATTGTTCAAACTTAAGACTGTCTTCAATGGAGATGGCTGCACAACACTTCTTGTTCCTCAATGAACCAACTTGCACTGTAGTAATAGAGGCAGAAATCCTTGGGCCAATGCAAGGCAGCAGCAACCTGTTCAAATGCGCTAAAATGTGCTTCCCCTTCAGTTTCCCAGAATGGAGAGACCTAGGCAATGTTCTTGCTTATATCGATTGCTGGTGGAGTTGAAGCTGAAGGGAGAAACACTCTTTTGAGACTGTGACTCAAGCTGGCGGATTTTGATAGCTGTTTCAGCTTCAAGCTTACGGCAGCTTAACTTGAACTCTAGCTCCTCTTTACGTGCTTTAACTTTTGCTTCTAGTTCATGGTGGGCTAAGCGCACCTTTAAGCTGGCACCCACATTAGACAAAAGAGAAAAATCTTTAGAGAATGGCTCGGTGAGTGAGGTGGTTTCACTGCAACTCTTAGCAGCGATGGGAGGACTCGACTCATCCGCTGGGACCTCAGGGTGACTTATGAGCCAAGCAGCACCCTCAGGATCATCGGCCGGAGCCTGCTGTTCTTGACCTGCTACCAAGCCATTCAGTATGACAGACTTTTGTAATATTAAATACACAGTGATATCATGATGTGCAGCAACTACGCACAGGTGATCTTTCCTACAACTATCAAACTGTTTCAAAGTAGGATTAATCACAAAACTCTCCAAACTAACCAGATCCATATCCCTGCTGAGCCCCCACTTTAACATCTGATCATTTGCAGTACTATGCATTAATTTACATTACGTCTATGCAGCACATTTGTAATGCTTTAGTGCTGCAGTGTATTTTGTTGCATTTGCATGAATTTGCAGCTCATCTCCCTTGCTGAGGCCCTTTGCAGAGGAGAGGAGTGGAGGAGTGGGAAAGGGCACGTGTCACTACGTATCACTCTCCCAAATTTAATCTGCCTTTGGGTAGTGGGTTTAAAGACAGAGAGAGGGGGAAGGTGGAGAGTGAGGGAGCTTGTTTTGCTGTCAAAAACAGATTTCTCTACAATGCGTCTCTTTCTTCCACTTTTTACTCTGTATCTTCCTTTCGACTTGTGCGCTCTCTCCCTCCGTCAGTGTTTTAGGTATTGTACAAAAACAAAGGCAGCTATACAGGCAAAGCAAGGATTGTCAACGTTGCATTTTCTGAGAGCCATGAAGACAACAATGGAAATGCAAAAATGCATTAATTCACTCTTATTCACATTCTTCAAATTTATGCAAAACCCATTGGTTTACACTATATGGCCAATTAGTACTTTGTGTGCTTGTGATCTCGGGCTGTTTTTCATGGTTTGGGCTAGGCCACTTGGTTCCAATAAAGGGAATTCTTAATGCTACAGCAAACAGTGAAATGTTAGACACTGTTGTGCCTCTAACTTTGTGCTAACAGGAAATTGTTGTAAAGGCGCTTTTGTCTTCATTTACTTTTTGCGTTCTTATTATTATTATAATTTGAATCTGTTCCTCATGAATGTGATATTTCATGTTAAGATTCAGTTTTTGGATTTTTTTTTTTTGTGGAACCAAAAACCTTGCATTTGTAAGACAAATGTTGAACTTAAATAAATTACCTTTTCTATCTGTAATACATTTAAAAAGACAAAAATAAACTTTGTGGTAACAGTTTGGGGAGAGACCTTTCCTGTAAGCATGACAATGTCCCAGTGCACAAAGCCAGATCCATAAAGAAGTAGTTTTCTGAGTTTGGCGTGGAAGAACGGGACTAGCCTGCACAGAGCACTGACCTCAACCCCATCCAACACCTTTCGGATGAACTGCAAAGCTGAGTATGAGCCAGCTCTTATCACCCAACATCAGTGTCGGACCTCACTAATGCTCTTCTGGCTGAATGGCAGCAAATCCCTGCAGCCAGGTTCCAACATCTGCTGAAAAGCCTGAAACCAGAAGAGTGGAGGCTGTTACAGCAGCAGGTTAATGCCCATGGTTTTGGAATGAAACATTTAACCATTATATATGGGTGTCATTTTTGGGTGTCAACATACTTTTGCTTATGTTGTGTTGTTTTTCTTTAAAATACCTTGACAATGAGAAATTTCTGTTTTCTGTTGCGGTTGATTTACCTGGTCAAAGATGACTGACCGTATCTCGTGTCCTCTCACCTTTGGCAGGTATTTGGATAAAACCCAGACGAACATCCAGGATGAGGGAGAAGAGGGCTGACTTTGTGGCAGGCTGCCTCGGAGGAAGGGTGATCGCAGCTGGTGGTCTAGGTCAGCACTTCCATTCTTTCCCCCCCCCCCCCCCTCTTTTCCAGTGTGTTCCTTTCTGTCAGTTAAATACAGCGCTGTGCTTTGACCCAAGAAGGAAGGCAAGGGACTGAACAACAACCCAGGTAATCCTGTGGTTGATTTCCAATGTTGCAGCACCTTTTGTCTGTTAAAGGACATACTTTACACTGGCCTTACCCCAGTGTTCAACCTATTTATTTATCTGTACAAAGTAAATGGCTTTTTTATGACATAAAATTTAGTTCTCAGAAAAAAACAATTACACAAACGATTACAGTAACACTTTTACATAGTTATACTCTTTCATACTCTTCTGAGTGCACGATGCGTTAGAGTAATCTGTTCAGTATTCAGGTTAAGTGTGTCACCACAGCTGGAGTACAGCACAACAAAGTGCCTGATACTTTCTGACTGCAGAGTGTGATTTGAGGGGAAAGAGCTCTAGAATGATATTGATTGTTAAACGTATTATACTATACCTCTTTATGTTTTATCTCTCTACTCTGGAGGTAAGTAAAAAAAAAGAATGGTCAAAATAAATGTAGCAGACACCTAGAAATCCAAGAAAGCCCCAAAAAGGCTGGATTCTGCATTTTCCATAATAGCATCTTTTATTGGAAGCCTCTTAATAGACAGCTACTGAAAGGCGAGGGCCACTTGACCGAGCTGAAGGAGTCAGTAGGTTAGTTTTCCATAGCCTTGCCTGCTGGGGGAAGAAGCGTACACAACTGTTCTAGAAACATTAGTAAAACTTCTAGTTAACCACATTTAAAAAAAAAAAAACAGATTTAAGGATCCCTTCAAAATCTAAACAGTTCTATTATCACAGAATGTTCCTCAAATTCATGTCTGTTGCCCAGCTTAAGACTCCAGCAGCTGTGTTCAGAATGTCTAGGGCAATATCAGATAATGAAGAGGACACACCTCAATGCCATTGTAATAATTCGACGTAATTGCAACGGAATTTTCAATAATCAATTTGTACTGAAAATGTGTCAATTTTTCAAATAAAAACTCACACAATCAAACCCCCAGGCAGTGTGGTCTGTGAGATAACATTTAACAGCGGCCAGTAATCATATTAGCGATAGCACTAGCTCGTCTACCCCCTTTGGTCACGTGACCCTTACCTTGCAGGTTGGAGCGGTCCATCCAGAGTCTCCCTCCTTTCATTATACCACCTCAGCCTAGTAAACACCCACATCTGCTTCCCGATTTGTAACTTTCCATTAAATATCTGGAGTCTCCAAGCCCAAGCAGAGGTTATTTTCTGACTCTAAAAAAAAGTCCCTCCAAATTCAAAGAAGACACAATGCAAATTTTTATGCCATGAGTAATCCTCATGACAAATAAACTGATCTTCATGTGTAAAATCAGTGGATTGCTCCTTTAAATCAGAGGTGGAAAATGTAAATGCTTTTATGATGACACTTTTTCTAAGACATAAAGCAAGGACTGAAATTATTAAATTATAAAAGATGGTAGTTTCTTCAGAATTACTATAGTAATTACTACCATTAATCTTGCTAGGGAACTCAAAATATTTTCAGTACAGTTGGCTTCATCTGATAATAAAAGGCCTCGCCTCTTAAACATTTAAAACAGTAAGGTTGTTAGTGCCGACTTCACTGCTAACATCAAATCAAACACCACAGCTCTGATTATCACAAATACCATACGCATTCTCACACACACAACAAAAATAGTTTTCCATTAACTTTCCACTTACTCCTTCACTGAGCTGCATTTGTTAAAGTAGATATAGTGTGAAGAGAGACGGCGCAATGCTACAAATTAATCAGAGGACGGCTTTTGTCTCCGATAACATGCCTGTTAAGCAGATATTGACTCTCTTTTCTGTGCACCTGTGTGCATCATTTACATTCAGTCATTTAGCAGACGCTTTTATCCCAAGCGACTTACATATGAGGAAGACATTGGAAGCAATTATAACAACACAAGGTAACAAAAAGCATAAGTGCACCAGAAACTATTCTGTTAAAGCCTAGCACAGGATAGGAAGGTTTTTTTTTTAAATTTTATGAAAAGAGATAGCATCAGCAAGATTGCAAACACACATACTGTATATATACACACAAACTGTAAACCCCCTAAGCCATGTATTCCTGCATGATTGTCTCGCTGTGCACACACACAAACAACACAGCCCATGCAAGACGAATGGGGAGTATTTTACTAGTACATTCCATGTGCAAATTATGCTTGTGATGTTTCATGGCACAAAGAGTTCTCTCTTTTTACATATAGGGGAGCCAAAGCCCCTTAGAGTTAATTTCCAACATGTTTATCCTCTTCAGTAGTGTCAAAGAGAAAACATCTGACCAGAAAAGCATTCTGTACGACAAGAATTTACAGGTTACAGGGAACGACGCTAGCCATAACAGTCCGTGCATAATGCATGAGGTAGAAGCTAACAATAATCTCAACTGTGGCCTTATTTATTTAAGGTACACTCAGTTGCATTACAGGTGTTGTGCAGATGATTAAAAACAGCTTTAAATAGTTATTTATAGATTGTAACCTCAGTCTTTAGGTAGTTCTTTTAACACATTCCCATGTAGGCCGCTAGCTCAGGGTGATAGTTAATAATGTGTTAAGACTGTGTGTGTGTGAGAAAGAGAAAAAGAGAGGATAACGCCAATCTTCCCCTGCTGAGAGACAGACATTCAGCGGGCAACAGCAAAAAAGCAAAGAGAGGACTGAATGAAAAACAAGAATGAAATGGGTGTGTGTGTAGGTGAGTGGGTTCCTGTATTTGCTATTGTAAAAATGACAGTGAGGGAGAGTGAGAGGATAACAAGTAGATATGTATGTATTTTGGGCTTGTGAGTCTTAGCTGGTTTATGGCACAGTTCCAACCCTCTGCCTTGGAAATAAGAGGAAAATACATCAACAAAGAGTGTCCATAGTGCAGTTATACTGTATGTGTGAACATATAAATGTATACCGCACAATTTAGGATGAAGGGTTAAGATAGTCGAGATAGAGGACGGTTAAAATCGTCTTTGCATAAGTTGTACATATGAACAGTACAAATTAACTTGACTGATAAAAAAGCAGCATTATTCTGCACTCTTTGTACATCATTCCAAGGCTTTTGATGGAGTTGATCGCAACGTTTTGTTAAATTAGCTGCTTTTCAAGGGTTTGAAGATTCTGCTCACAACTGGTTCAAATCATATCTTTAGATGGTTGATAAAGGTATCCCTCATAGATCAATATTAGACCCTCTATTAATTACTCTATAGTTCCATATTTATTTTCCAACTAAGAATTGCAATGTCTATTTCTATGCTGGCAAGACCATCTTGTATGCATTTGGATTTGGCTCTAGTTTTTAATGACCTCCATATTTGATCAATTTAAAGGTTGCTCTAAACTCCCCAGAGATGAACTTTATGTATTTCACAAGCGCACAGAGCATTGAAGTTTCTACTCCAAGCCGTGATCTCAATGGAAAACTGTTTGATGCAGTACAGTGTTATAAATACTACTTTGGTTGGAATTTGGTTAGATAGCGGATTTTCCTACACAATTTGTGTCAAACTAAAAATTCTGATTAGATTCTTGTAGTGGAACAGAATCATTCAATCACTATACTATTAGATTATGTAGATATACTGGATGCTCATGCTGCTGCTACTACCCTTAAACCACAGGACGCCGTTTACTTCAGTGCCATTCAATTTACCTCTCAAGACACTCACAACTGTGAGTTACATGAAAGGGTTGGATGGTCCTAGCTAACGCATAGAAGGCATCACCAATACCTGTGTTTTCATTTGCATGACCTTGCTATCTAACTTACAGAGATATTTAACTTCTTTAGCTTAGTTCAAAAGAGAACAACCATGACACCAGATAACAGGATAGGTTAGCTTTAAAAGTTCCCCATACCAACTCTGAACTGGGGAAGACTGGTTTCTGATGCTATGCTACTGGAATGAACTAGAAAATGAATTTAAGTTAAAGACACACGTTCACATTAAAGTTCTACTTGCTGAAATTTTTAATACAATTTTAGATTGTTTTAATCAGAAACAGTAGTGTGTGTGTGTGTGCTTGTGGTGACTGCTTTGTGTGACTGAATTGTCTTGTTGCGATGTTGTGTATATACAGTACATCCCATTTGTTCTCTGTTCTCTCTTGCAAAAGAGATCCTGATCTCACTGCGACTTCCTGAATGTATAAAGATCAACTTAAACTAAAGCTACGTAACTGTACCATTTTAAAATGATGTAAAAAGAACTAGAAGAGGATCAGAGTTCAAAGGAGATTAAAAGCTTAACAAAATAAAAAGCCTTAAATAGGCCAGATGACTCCTCTGCTTACTGATTCACTGTTTAAAGACCACTTTCTGCATGTTGATATGATGGTGGATGGCAAAGTTGGATGCTGGTTTTGTTATAGTTTGTTAACAGACCTGAAGAGCTGTGAGGGGAAAAAAATCCAAGGTTGTTTTATGAAAGCTTTTATTTTGGTAGCTAATATTGTACAAGGCATTACAAATTCAAAAGGTGCCCGAGAGAAGGCCACCAGATATCATAACCTTTTAGTTCAGCTTTTTCCGTATTGCTCTTCTGTGCTTTAGTGTGTTAGTGTAAAATGTAAAAATACATTGAAACCATTAACAAATCTCAAGCACATGAAGAAGAATTTCTGTGTGATTGTTCATGTGCTTTCCTCTGTGCATGTGTCTGTTAGAGTGACACTAATGTGACAGTCTTCACCACCTCCACCCACGCACCTTGTATCAGTCCATCTCTTCTTCATTGCCTCTTTATTTTTGCACACCCACCCTGTCTTTAGTTCATGATTAACACCCGACCACTTGATCTCTGCATGTAAATTGTAATTAGATGCAACTCGTCAGAGAAGACCGACTTGAGATGCAATTATGTGCTCAGCCATATCATTTCATTATCACATTATTTGTCAGACATTTTCACACACACAGATAAACGTGTACGCATAAAACCAAATAACCAGCCCACACATAGCTGCTCATATAAACATACTGTACTGTACGTTCTTCGTAAACTCAATACATTCCTCGTTTTGTTTATCTGTGCCTCTCAACCTATTTAACTTGATTTTAACGTCATCATCTCGGAAACAACTCTTCCCTCATTAAACATTTGAAGCCTATTACATTAGATGATATTTTTGAAGAAAGCCTAAAGTGCGAGCCAGAAACAAAACCGATATTTAAATGTTAGTATAGAATTGAATCCATTGTGGTTCAGTGTCCTAAGGCTAAAAGTAGCTCTAACTGGCAGAGTTAAGAGAAACTCTTAAAGATAAGGGGTTATCAGGTACTAACTTTAGCAAGTACTAACTTTTCAGAGTACTCCAAAGTCACGAAGACCTCCTGACAGTCAGTCAGCTGCTGCAGGTAATGCACCTTTTAAAAACCTATTTTGATGGCTGGTATGGTACATTAGGACCCAGACAGGAACAATCCAATAACACCAGGGGGATGACGGGTAGCACAACTCTCCACTATTAGGGCAACTCTCATGTCGTCCTCCCGCTCATCCTGAGACTGTCAGCGCTGAGAGCTCCTGTAGCAGCACAGCTTCCCTGGGCTGCAGCTTGTCTGCGACTGTCCACAGGTCAACCTCTGGCTGTCGATCCAGCAGCCAGCTGGGACTGAGCAGTGGCTGACCTGAACCCTTCTAAGGCACGGAATGATGGTGTGGGGGAGATCCAGGCTTCCACTGTGCAGTGTTGTTTGGTTATTTTGTCCATAACCAGAGTGCTGGTAGCAGGCGTACAGCTACCTCTTACCATGCTGTGGTGAATCACGATGACCATGTTGAGCAGCGCCGACCACTTATCTTTCTTATACTACACAAACATTAGTTGGAAAGAACTGGAATGAAGCAAGTAAGAAGGTCAAGGATGAGTGCTGAGTATTACCTGCTAAAATATGATAAGTGCTGAAAAGAATGACATTATTTACAGCACAGATCAAACATTATCTCAAACTCCGCTGCAGGTTTGCTGTTGCTTCTCTTTGACCTGTGCCATTGTCTCGCTGTCTGAAAACAGAATCTACAGGGGGTCAGAGAGAGGTGAACAGAAAAGACAGAAAATAAACACTTGTGAGCTTCAGAAACGGGAGCACCGAAAAATACAGATGGAAACCGTAGAGGATGAAATTGATTTTGGAGCTGCAAATGCAAAAGATATAGACTCCAACAGATGTAAAATGAGTCAGGATTGCAAGGATTGAATTGCACGAAATGTAGTCTGGGACTTTTTGAATAAAAAACAAACAAACTGTGGTTTGGGGCGTTATTATCATCACTCCCCACTTCATACTGTGACAAGGTCAGAGCCTAGACGCCTTGACGTCACTTAGAAGGACAAAAAAGCTATCGGAAGATAAAATAGTGTGGAGTGAGAAATATTTTAGAATCCGGTTCATCAGATCTCAGTGCGGAGCCACAGTTCACCTGAAGTTCACTTCACTCTAATGAGGTTCACTCACCTTCAGCTCTCTCTCTGCACAGTTTAGTCCTTTTTGCCCTTTTGTCCATCCAACATGATATCTGAATTTAGCCTTTTTTCTTCGGCTGTTCCATGCAAACTTAACCATATATTAGCAAGACAAATTTGTGATGGAGGTTTTTACTATAAGAAGACCTGAAAATTTGTGGGGGGTTTTGGCATTTTGGGGGTTGCCTAGCCTCGCAACTCTAATCATAGTCTAGAAGGTTTCTTGTAATCTTAATGTCTGTTCTGTACTTTACCTTTTCACAGATACAAGCAGGTCTCTTATAGCGCTTTTCCATTCCCAGTACCGTCTCTGCTTGGCACGACTCGGCTCGGCTCGCTTTTTCGCTCTGTTTTCCATTGCAGATAGTATCTCCACAATAGTACTTGGTCGTCATAGCGACGCCGCAGAAAACTGCCGTGACGTAATCTTCTACACGACACACATCCGCTACCCACACACGCAGGACAATGGAGGAAATCGAGTGAATGCTTGTTTTTGATCCTCGGGATGTGGCTGTTTCTCACAGCAAGAAGACAAACGTCGTTTCGTTTGACGACGGCGTATTCTTCCGAGTTGCCATAATAGTAACGGGTATATCACGCAATCTCTGGCCAAACTATTTAAAAATGGCGGGGTTATTCAGGATACTCCGTCTGGCGGGTGCGATGATGACGCGGTGAATAGTGACGACTCTCTCTGACCAATCAGCAGTCTGCCGTGTTTTCACGTGACATTTCAGTGTCACCTCAGCTCGCTCAGAACCTCGCCGGAGGTGATAGGAATTAAAAGTATCTGGAAGCAGGTACAGGTACAACTTTCACACAGTGGAAAACCAAACAAAGGCGAGTCCAGGCGAGCTGGTACTGTGTAGTGGATCAGCGCCATAATAGGTCTTTGACTCTGAGACTCCACTGTAACACGTGACAATAGGTAAGTAGCATTATCTCAAAGGGGATAAAATGAGGATACCTGTGTAGTACTCCTCATGATGAGTGAACTCAACATCATGTGTAAAATTGGTGGATGCCTCTTTAACGAAGCGACAGCAAAATGATTTTTCCAAAAATGTGTAGGGGTTAAGAGCGATGCAATTGAAGAAAACTGTTTCTAAGAAAGGGTTTGAAATAGATAAGAAGAAGAGAAGAGGAGAATACGAAGGACAGGAGAGAGTGAAAAAGGAACTTAATTGAGAAAGGCATGAAGAGGCAAAGGAGATAAGAGCAGAAAGGGGTGAAGGTAAAGAGGAGAGGAACGGAGGTCAAAAGGAGAGAGCGAGCAGAACGGAGGCGGAGAGGAGCTGCTGGATGAGCGGCTGGTGAATTGACATGACGTCTGTGGGCCATGAATCAAAGCGATGACAGGAAGCCTTTGAGCACCAGGGGCAGCGTGGAGTATGTTGCTGTGCTCCGTGCGTGCGTGTGTGTGCGCAGTCACGGGTGTGGGTACATACTACATATGTGTGTCGTCATAAAAAATGATAAAGGAGCCGAGGCCCGAGCGGCTTTGAAAAGGCCGACTCGGCACTCCTACTTTGTTCTTCCAACAAAATGATCATAATAGACCTCCTTAGACCGACAGACGCACGCACGCACGCACACACACACACACACCATACACTCATCACTCCATATCATTTGGGGACACGCTGTGATGTGGGTCTCCATGGAAACAGCAAACAACTTAGTGCTGGCTGATGTATAATGACAGTGAGCGTTGCACCTGAGGTGAGAGGGAGGAGGGAGGGGAAAGAGAGACAGAGGGATAAAAAAGGAGATCACAGCAGACCTTAGAAGTGAGAGGAATCATTGGTGCGACATATCATGCCATAGATAAAATCAAGGCTATATTCTTAAATAAGTCCCCTGGCTTTGTAGTTTTGATTACTTATTGTGATTGTGTTGCAAACCTCTTGGTGTCAGCGTTTCCTGGAGCACATACTAAATCCGGTATGCAA
This sequence comes from Coreoperca whiteheadi, assembly GCA_011952105.1. Classification (NCBI taxonomy): domain Eukaryota; kingdom Metazoa; phylum Chordata; class Actinopteri; order Centrarchiformes; family Sinipercidae; genus Coreoperca; species Coreoperca whiteheadi. Next base: position 2,997,198 of record CM022479.1, read on the forward strand.
CATATCAAAACTAAATAGTTTTGCTACTTTGCATTTCTAGATTAGCTTTTACAGTAAGCTTTTCTAAATATCTGAAAATACGGATTTATTTTACCAGACATTTTTACCTGGGAGTTAGCAGTTAGTTAGTGTTGACAGTGAATCAAAGAAAAGCGTTCCAAATGAGGAAAGTCAAAAGTCCTGTTTTAGAGACGGAAGACTATGGGGTGTATAGAATAAAAGAAAAGAGAACATAGCTTCTGCAGATTAGTGCTGTAAAGCTGATACAAACATTTCCACTGTGAAACCTTTTTAAACATGGCTAAACATTCGATTTATATATTAATTTATTTATTTTAGTGTAGCAAATAGATGCAGACTGTATTTTTCCCCTTTAAACCTGCACTAACTTATTTTTTTTTTCTCACTACAAAATTGAACACCGATATATTATCGCCTTTAAAAAATAGCAGAGAACATCGGGCGGCCGTGGCTCAGAGGCAGAGCGGGTCGTCCACTAATCGGACGGCCGGCGGTAAGATCCCGGCTTCCCCCTAGCCCGCATGTCCTTGGGCAAGATACTGAACCCCAAATTGCTCGCAAAGGCTGTGACTTTGTTGTGTCAGTATGTGTGGATGATTCATGTCTTTTTACTGATGACACAGTCGACACCTGCTGCGAATGACATGTAGCGTAAAGCACTTTGAGGGGGCACTATACAAGTACATCCATTTACCATTTGAGCATACAGTTGCCTCTTAACACATCCAGCGGACACGGAGTAACGTTAGCATCTATTTGGAGTCGTTTATTACAGTTTATTTTAGTATGAGATACCAGTTTTCTATATACTGAGCCACAACTATCTTTATAATCTTAGCTAAACACCTTCCATATCCATTTTATCACATTCTATAACAACCTTAACTGAAGCTGCAGACTAAAGACTGATTATTGTATTGATTCTCAGACCATTTTAGTGTGTTTATGACAACAGGGGGAGACGGAGTCCTGGGGATTATTCATCACATTGCTGCGGGAGGTGTTATCTCGGATTTGGTGTCCTTACGTGTGTGTGTGTATATATCAGGTCTCTGTGCACATGTGCCTGAGTTGGTAAGTTCAGTCCACCCCCAAAGCTCCAGCTACACGTGTGTCGCACCTGCCCAGGAGCTGATATGTATGTCAGTTCATGGCGACATGTTTTCCTTTTAGAAGACAAGTTGCCGATGAAGGTGTGATGAGTGCACATTTATAATCTGTGTCACATTGTATTGATGTGTATGTGTGCCCGCTATGGAAGCAAAAAATGGCCGCAAAGACTTGAATCTTATGAGCACCTGAATACCTAATCACTATAACACTCTTAAGGTTTAAAAACCATTGAATTCATGAATCATTTTTTTCTTAATTTATGTCTCAATTTCAAATTCAAACACTTTATTTTCACAAATTTCAATACAAAATACAAATACCCTAGAAGCAAAAACTATATTCAAATTGCTCAAATTCCATAAGCTCAATTCATATCTAAAAACTCCGTAAGAATCTGCTTGTTCAAACAGGCGTTGTCAACTTCAGACACTAATATCCAAGATGTGAAATTTGGACTGGAACATCGAGGATGTCACGGCCAAACAAATGAGCCTGATGGGTTTCAAAGTAAAGTCCTTTATGGCCATTATTTGCTTCCAAAGTGCAGACAAAGAAAGGCACAATTCAAGCTTTCAATTTGTATATTTACAAATTAAAATTGTTGTCCCACCAGAATGAATAACTTGGCTACTGCTGCATTTGAAACATAATGGCTGTCGTCCTAACGTGTCACTTTCCACTTTGCAGGTAATGAACCATCGCCGTTGGGCACGGTGGAGAGCTACAACCCGGTGAAGCGGCGCTGGGAGTATGTGGCGCCCATGCCCACTGCACGCTGCTCCTCTGCCCTCCTGCAGTTACCGAGCATGCTCTTTGTCATTGGCGGAGTCGCCCAGGGACCCAGTAATGCTGTGGAAGCCCTCTGCTTACCGGAAACCGTGTGACACGTGCAGACACACTAACACACTCACAGGAATAAATGCAAACCGACGTTGATATTTTATTCATGTATGTGCATAGACACAGACAAAAACACATGAATTGGATCCACAGATCGCACTTAGATACTTTTCTACCTTCATGTCCAACTGATGGATTCCTCTTGTCCCCTGGGATGTAAGAAACTCTTTTTAACATTCAACAAGCATTTTCAAACGGAGGCTGCAGAAACAATTTTTGACAGAGCTGGACAGGATTAAGGACACATTAAAGCCGACTGCTGTGACTGATAAGGACAGAAAGCTGGCAGCTTTTCTACACTGGGGAAATTCGAGAAAAAAAAAAAAAAAAAAAAAAAAAGAGCAAAAAACAGACACACACACACACAGTGTCTGAAGAAACAACACGCCTTTGAACTGTTGAGCATTTTTCCGAATAAAAGCAGGGTACTTTTCTGGATAATAAAGGAACATAGGGCCATATCTGTATCTGTCCTCTGCAGCAGCGTCGCTCTCCCTTGCTGCAGCGACAGCAAGCTCGGACACCTTTCTATGACCTTAGAAGCAACACCTAGTTGAGTTTTAGACTAGTGACGTTCTGGGAATGTGAGTGTCTGTTTTGTTTCTTCTCTTTTCCCCACAGCGTTGTACATGTGTGAAAGTTAGCACTGCTAGCAACCGCTACCGCAGTGTCAACGACAGTGGCCCTTAACATGCGTTCACACCGCACGTCCACCCAAGCGACTGATAATCAGAAGCTTATCCATTTTCAAAGACCAGTGAAGCGTTGGCTGATGTTGACCACAGTCACTGTGTTTCCTTTATTTCTAGCTAACTGTGGTCCAACTTGTCGGCACCTCGCTTTGCAACACGTCTATCCACCTCTGCTGCAACGTTAGCAACACAGCAATCAATCACCAAGCTCAAACGGTCCTTCATTCTATAGTACAGGGATGTAGTTGCTCATGAAGTAAATGCAGAGTTACTCATACCTGCTGCACTGGAGCAGAGTTTTATTTTTAAATAGCCAAAGGGATCTGCTTAGTTTGGTCTAAGTCTAATCCTAGTGTAGTGTAAGGTATCATTATCGTAGTTGCTGCCTATTTACATAACCATAGAGTTGTCTATTTAAAGTGTCTTTGGGGTTTTAAATAGTCAATACCTGTCGGCTTAACAGGAGACTTAAAAATGTGGAGCGGTCTCAGGATGGGAGCTGTAGTTAACTAAGAAAAATATTTCAAAATGTCCGAATAATCTTCTTATTCAGTCATGCAGCATATACTTTTTCCTCCATTGGTCTATATGTTGAGTGTGTTTTAGAACATTTGTCACTTTGCCAATAAACTGCTAAAGATCCTCCCTTACAGAGCTTTGGCGCCATAGAATGATATATGAGCAGTGTATTTAGCTGTTAACGTTGGGCAAGTTAGCTGAGCAATCTTATCAATTACAAATGACATATCACTGATTGAAAAAGTTGTTATATTACTTTACTAATTATCCACCCATCGATTACCCGTACCCGCTTATCCTTTAAAGGGTTGGGGGCTGGTGCCAATCTCAGCTGACACTGGGAGAAAGGCTTTGAGTGGTTTCTATACGACTTGACACGTGCTTTTAGCCGTGACTCTGGGTCGCCTTTGGAATCCATTTTAACTGCTGTGAATCCAAGTTGACTATTGCTACAAACTTTTCCGAACCACCTTTCAGTCCTTCGGTGGGCGAGCAATTGATACTCAAAAGACAGACTTTTGGTGAAGCTGCAGTTTGTTTGGGCTGAGGTGAGGCTTTGTGTACACGAGTTAGGGTAATCTGCAGCGCAGAATGTTTTGTGACAGATTCACCGACCTGTGGACAGCAGACGGGGTCGGGCAGGCAACAAAGAAATTACCCAGTGCAGTGCGTTACCGTGTGCCATGCTGCCTCGCTTGGTCTTTCTTATCCTGCCAGTTCGGTAGCATTTTCGAATGTGCACTTGAAGAGCCAGTTATCAGCCCCTCCGTGCAGAATGAATACACTGTAACACTAGAGTGGATTGCGGCTCAGCTGGTTAGATGGTGGTACAGCCCAAGAATGATGGGCTCCAGCCTAAATTACAACCTTTTATCGAGGCAATACAGTGTAAAACTCCAAAAAGCTTGAATCAGTTCAGGATATTAAAGCCATTTTTCCATTCCAACCGAAGCAGTTAATGCTCTTAGTTGTACATCACTAAAATTTGCATTATTGGGCAATTGGTCTGCCAGCTTAATTGCCCTATGGCTGTGAGACTCACGGTAGGAAAGAAACTTAAAAATGAAAGCCAGATTGGATCGTCAGATGTGATTGGACAGTTCACAGCTATTATACTACTTTAAACACACACCCCTGCAGCCTTTATTGCACTGTGCATTCATCTGCTGCATCCAAACTATTTGAATTAACTATGGATAAGTGTTGCTGGTACGTGAGAAACAGCGTGCTAAAGGAATTTAACCATTATGTCTCGCTGTACAGGAAACTTTATTTAAAGAGACTCCTATGCTTTCATACATACAATGAGGAGAGCGAGAAAAAGCATAAGTACTGCACAGGAAGTGACAGCTATCCTTGGCCCCCAAATATAATATTGTTTCTTACACACACACACCTTTACACTGTCTTGCCCCACTTCATATATTTTTCTGGTCTGTACCCTGGCAGACCTTGTTAACAGAGTCCGACATCTATTGCTGTGGGAGAGCACTGAAGCTGCTGGAGCTCAGATGAGATGCCAGTTGACAGTTGGTTATTTCTGGTGCTGCATTATGTGCACCTAATTGAGTGTGTTAGGTACAAGCCACACACTCATCCCATGTGTACGCATAGACACACAAACACACACACTATTGCTTGTATGCAGAGCCAAGTACAGACCTGCAAGCCTGAGTGCATGCCTGCAAGAATGCAGTCTCAAGTCTCAGTCACTCACATCTATCTAGCAGCAATCACTAAAGCTTGGAGAGAATACAGAGATCAGTTTGTCAGCAAACAGCTCTGTTGGCTGGGGACCGTGGCCCTCCACTCCATCCAACACTGATTAGCCTACTTGAATCAACTGCAGCTTGTGAGAGTGTGTGTGAGAGAGAGCGCGTGTATTTTTGGCCTGAATGTATTTTGAGAAGTGGATAAGGTTTTTTGCTAAATGGCCAATTCATTTGCATGTAACTTGCTTGTGCAGCACGTACACCCCAAAAGTTTAAAAGTTATAGTACAAAAAGTAATAATTGGCCTTGTGTGCCATTTGTGGCGTTTTACAGACGCCTCTTTAATGGAGCCACAGGGTATTTTGTGTTGCAATACCTCAGTTGGCCATTGGGGAGAATTGGTAACAAGGCTGACCTTGCCACACTGTATCTTAAAGCTGCATTAAAGCTGATTTATTTATTTTCTTGGCCACCTGGGGGCGGCAGAACAAGCTGTAAGCACAACACTGACATATTATCACTTCAAGGTGACATGGGGAACTTGTCCACAAATGGCTGCTTATTTACACAGTCAGCAGACCAGGAGCGACTTTAGCATTGGTTATGGAGTCGTTTTTTCTGGCCACCCAAAGAATGTAAGTCCAATATTCACTCCGCCAGCTCCTGAGGAAAATATCTGGCTCTTAGGCTGCTAAATTCTCCACTCTTTTCACCAGCTAACTCTGTCTGTCGGCCGCATGGTGCTGGGCAGGTAATTGATAATAAAATAGTAAAGTTGTGGGCCGTAAAAACCGAAACAATGAGCTGAAAGACGCTAAAATGCTCTGTTGAGCTGAGGGAACTGCACGGTATGGCACAGAACTTATATTGCGATTATTTTTGGCAGATGTAACGCAATTTTCATTTTTCGCTGAAAAAAACTATTAAAATTATGATGATGTGACATTTGTTGGAGTGTGTATAAAATAAACCAGTTTTTGGCCTTATCGGGATTTTGATAATATTGCGATTAATTGTGCAGCCCTAACCACGAGCGAACCCTGTTACATTTTACATAGCCATTTGAGCCGTTGTTAATATATAAATATTGATTAGTGCAGCTTTAAAGCTGCATTAGTTAGTTTGTTTGCCACCTGGCTCGAATGTCAGTTCAATATTCTCTGTTTTGTCCCCACCAACCCCTGAGAAGAATAGGTTATTAGCTCGCTAGACGTTCAGTCAGCTAACTTTGTTCGTCTGTTGTTTGGTGCAGGGCAGGTAGTCTACAGTAGGTTTATCAGAGCTTTGAAACAACAACGGCCTACTGGCACTGGGAAAGCGCCTGTGCTTGTGTATCCACATTCGTGGCCGTAGGTGCATTTGTGACTGTGACCGCACGCATTGGTTTTATGCTTGTCTGTGGGTGAACGCGTGTGTGTTTGTGCACATTCCTGACACCAAGACACACTCGACGACTATTGTTGTGCGAGCTGTCTGGAGGATGTACAATGCCTTCTTTGCAGTCTTCTGTTTCCCTGGCTCTTCGATACAGTTTACATGCCACACTGCACTCCCCAAGGAATTCTGGGACTTTGCCAGAGCTAGCTCTCTGTTTTGGTTCCCTGGTTTGTTTAGTTGCATTAATTTATTTATTTTACTTGTCTCTCTCCCTCTCTCACTGCCTCTCCGACCCCGCCAGTGTCATTCATAAATCTACAATTTCTCGTTCAATACGAAAGGTGCCTCATAAAACAGCTTTTCTGGCTCCCGATGTGACAGACGTGTCAGGCTTTTTGCTCATTGTAGAGAAACCCCTCTGATGCTTCCGAGGTTGAGAGATGCAGAACAACAGAGCAAGATGCTTCAGTACAGGTAGCAGCTAATTACATTGCTATACTTTTTCAGCAGGCTGTGAGTGGATGATGCACAAGCATATGTAAATGTGTATGTAAATGCGTTCTAGGACTAGTTCAAAGCCAACATGTATTTTGGACCTGCTTCCCATGACAAGAGCATTAATATGGCTTTAATTAGCATGAGTTTCTAGGTGAATATTTTCAAACTGAGTCCGACAAATCCGCAGAACCTAAGCCACGGGGCATTTTTACAAGCTATAAGTGCCCTAAAATGATTACACAAGTTTTTAATACCCTACAGTATAGAGCGAAGTTGGCTGGCAACAAATGCGCAAGTACAACACTTCAACAATTTCAGGCACGTTTTTATTGTCTTCAGCGAACAGATGAGACTTGCATTGCCCCAAAAGGTTGCCTTGTGTATCATTACCTCTCAAACATTTGTAGATACAGCATGTACCCTCCTGTCCAAGACACATTCAGGGCCCTGTTTTAATGTAGGCACAAAAATAAGGCCCACAGACTCAGGTTCTGACAAAACAATGGGGGCGCATTCAGCACAGTGCAAAGATTGGGGGTGGAATATACTGAATTTACGCTTTTTTCAGTTTTATGAATCCAATGCAGAACTGTGTCTTATTTTTGACAATGATAAGCCTCTGTACTATATCCATTTATTTATTTATTATTTTGTGCGGGCCAACTTTAGCACAGTTTCCTGGGCAACAGGGAACAGTGTCAGAACCCGCAGGTAGCATACATGTGTTCCTCCCACATTAGCATACCCATGTGTTCTTCTTGTTTCCTCTTGGGGCTGTAGCTGAAAACGTAAGTATGTCAAACACCCCCTTGATTATTATTGATTAGCTAATCAGGATTATATATATATGTATGTTTTGTGTTAATTGTTCATGTTTGTTCATTATTTTGCCCTCCCCGGTTGTTTGTGTCCTGGATTGAGGTTGGGATGTGACAGATGTGTTGTTACTATGTGTTCTTGCAAAGCTTCGCGGCAAATATTTTTTTAATAGAAGTACAGTATATATATACATTCATCTGTTTATTTTCACCATGTTGGTCAGATGAGGTGCATAGGAGCACAGTTTGTACAGTGTAATACTGAGACTGAGGATATGCGTGATGTATGGTTCTTAAGAAGAAATGCCTACAAAAGTTAATATTTTGTATGACAAGAAAGACAACCGAGACATGTTTGGAATGAACAAGCTGGCCCATTTTATTTGTGTTTCAACCTGTTGAGTGGTTTATAACGTTCTGGGCTTTGACACAGAATCATTATTTTTTTGATTCTGCGATCAAACCAAGATGCTACAAATAATCACTCTCTCTAAACCCACACAGCTTGAGAAGCACCAGCCTTCAGTGCTATCTATCATTTTATTTGCGGAGTGTGAAAGTGAAACTAATTTGTACAGACATTTCGGGAAACACAAACCCAGGATCCCTCTCCTCTGCGAATCTCTCTTGCTGTACTGTGCTGTTTCCCTACAGTGACAATGGTAGAAACCTGGTAAACTGCTTTGTGGTCTCAGTGGATCAGTATTGCCATGTGCCCTGTATGTGCTAATGTGATTTGGGAAGTTTACTGAACTTGAGGAAACGTACTGAAGGTGAAAGAAAGAAAACTAAACATGAAGGGAAGGGAGGACTCGACTCGCTCAGATAGCGTGTGTGGGGAGCTGTAAGGCAAAACACTCAAAAACTTCAGTATATCCTTATTGATGTTCTAATGCTTTACACTTTGTATTTTTATCCCTATAGTGACCGTGTAAACATTTAGTTGTAGAAACACGAGCACACACCCTTTCAGTCAAATAGACTCACCCACACACAGAAACGTCTGCCACGTCAAGCTATGCACTTACAGTACATCAAGCCCATACACTATCCATACAATATACTGACTTCAGCCTCAATGACTAATAACAATGACTAGAGTCAGATAAGACCCCAGTGTAACAGTACTGACAACATAATATATAATCATACAATGTAACACAACAGATAACAGAAACAAATGGATGCAACATAAATATACAGTGCATTCATTTTTTTTGATATATGATGTGTGATATGATACATTGCGTGTTACAGTCAGATCATGTTCACTGACAGAGATACAGTTCTGTTTCAGTCAGCTCTAGATGAGTGACATTCTGAGTTGCTTTGCAGCAATATTGTCAGAACACTCCTTTCTAGAGATTTAAAGGGGCACTCCACCACTTATACACATGATGGCGCTTGTGTGTTACAAACTGGGGGCACGGGGCTTGAAAGACGTGGGCGTTTCCAAGGCAGGAAGGGTCTTTTCAAAGACACTATTGAGTTGCATTTTGGGAATTGCCAGATGTAGCTTTTTTTTTTAGCCCAGCCCATTTTAGAAACTAAATATCAGGATATGTCGGCCTCTACTGAACCAAATCTAACCAATCTTTTTAAAATCCGGCTCTTGCTAGTCCCCGAAGTGCAATAGCCCTATGAACAATAACTTCATAAAAATGGGATTTGTGGTCGGATCTGATCACAGGTTCAAACTTGAAACCATGTGCCGATCACTTGCTTTACATTTAAATTAAATAAATGTTTTTTACGATTAGGAAATTGTATCATAGAATTATACCATTATCCAAATATCCAGTCACACATTCACAATCACTACCTCTGAAACATGGTGTTATAAGATAATGGGGCCTGGAGAGAATTTTCTAACTTTAAAGTCCATTTTACATAATTATGGAAATGTGTATTACCTGAGAAACAAGATGATTGTCCTTTAACTGAATAGATTGATGTTCTTTATGAGAAGATTGACACCACGCTCATATTTGTGCGTTAACTATGGAGCTAGAGCCTGGAGGAAATTAGCTTAGCATAAAGACTGGCGGCAGGGGGAAACGATTAGCATAGCTCTGTCTGAAGAGCAAAAAAATTTTAACAAAAGAGATGCAACTTTGAGGTGTTGGTAAGCGGATCTTTGAACCGATCTTCGAGAGAGCCAGGCTAGCAGTTTCCCCCTGCTTCCAGTCTTTATGCTAAGCTAGGCTAGTCACCTCCTAGCTCTCGCTCCATACTTAATGCAAAGCCATGAGAGTGGTATTCTTAATCTGACTCTCTGAAAGAAAGCAAACAAGCGAATTTCCTAAAATGTCAAGCTATTCCTTTAATCAACACACATGTTAGTATCTCATAGGTGGGCCAATTATCACATACAAGCAGACACCAAGGCAGACTAGAATCTATGGCATGAGTTTCAAATACATTTCTTTTCTTCTCCTGTCGGTCAGCTCTGACCCCAGCTGCTCCCTTAGGGTTAAGCATTGCTCAGCAGCAAACAGAAGAGGCTACACGTCATGCTGTTCATCGTGCTGACGAGAGGCGCTTATTCCGCGCCACAGATGTACAAAGTTATTCTAGCATAATTTATGCTACTTGATAATCCCTCTAAGCAAGATTAGGCTACTGCCTGTTTGCAGCAGGAATGTTTCCTTTTCATTCCCCACTCACAGACAAAGAGACTGAAGGGGGTATTCCGGCATTACTTTTGTTATTATAATTCTTATTCTAATAACAAGAGTAATCATGATGATATTTGTTGTGGTTGTTGTTGTAATAGGTTAATGTGACACTGCAGTGTGTTAAACTGTTGGTTGGCATGAGACATGCAAAAAGAGAACAAAAAGTGTATTAGGGTGTATTAAAGAGTCCAGGGCTAGGAACGGTGTGGTAGGATGATATAATGTACACATGGAAAGGCTGCCTTCCCTAACCAAAGCCTGCCAGGCACATTGGTACACCAATGATACCATTAATGGGTTTTCAAAATGGTAAAAAGGGTTAATGTTGGGTTAAAGTTTCATCAAGAGCAGGATTCAGTCAGTCCCATTAACAGCTACATAACCATTGTTAACCATGTTATTAATAAGACTAATAAGGCCCCGTTTACCACCACAGAAAGGAGCCTAAAACTGTCTTCTCAACATTTATTCAGATTACATGCTTTGGTGCAAGTAGATCCACATCAGGTCACTTAATTTAGCATTTATGTAATATTTTGGAGACTTGATTTGGCCCGAGGTCCATCAAGGGGATGACATATTGTACACGTAGCTGCAGCCGGCGTCAACATGGCTGGCAGGCTTTGGTTTTCAGACCGAGTCGTGGCTGTGACTCCAGTGCAGTAGTTCAGTGCCTATACTAAATGTGAGGTAGTGCCTCGACTATGAATCCTGTTCTATAATAAACTATTTTGACTTGCTGTCTGATTCCATATGTCCTGTGTATCCCCCCCCCCGTCTGACTCCAGCACATTCTCCCGGGGAAAAAGTGGAGAAAGAGAGAGAGCAGAGATAATGACAGGAAAGACCAGATCGGCATCTATTTCCATGTGCCTATTTCCATGCCTATCTCCTCTAAGAGGTGTGTGGGGGCTGTCATCAGAAAAATGTCACCTGATCCATAATAGATGAAGCTGACATCAAAACCCACTTCAAAAGCGGTGCGTGGCTGGAGTGCTCCTATAGAGAGAGAGAATGAGAACAAGCGTTTCCTTTTTTTTTCTCACAGTGTAATAACTGGATGTATGACTCTGCGGTCAGCTGCTTCTCCAAATGAATCTCCTCTCCTCTTCACACTCTCCAAGGGAACAGTCTGTCACACAGAAGACGTGTCATATTAAATAAAAGCTGCAGTCCTCCGGAAACAGCCGCTAACGCTGATGCTCTGAGTGAGATGATGCTTTCAGTGTTTTCTACATCTTAAGATGATCACGAAGCTGTTCAGCATGTTAAAGCAGCGCGTAATTGGCCGCAAATGAACTTCCGCCTCCGGTGAACATTCCCCATGATTGGGCTGAGCATCACTTTGTTGTTCTAATTGAAGTTTGGCTGCAGATGAAGGCTTGTGGACTTTTTGAAGCGAACAACAGCGTTTGGAGTAAAATTGTAAAAACATGTGGCTGCGAAGAGGCGCTAATTGACCGGCCCTGTCCCCCTTAGTTACTGTTGCTACGCCTGTCAAGCTCTCCGTTCTCGCCTGGCACATAATGCGCAATGATAATGGTGACTGATTTACAAATCACTATTTTTCCCCATAACTTTTTAAACCGTGGATCCTTGATGTCAGGGTTCTCATTCTGATGGCTGAAATGACAACTGTCGCTGTGGGAGCTCGTCGGCTGTAGCTACTAGCTAAGCTAATGTTAGCACCATGAGTTGGTTGAGAAAGCTGCCCCCAGCTGCCTTTTTTAATGTTTCCAGCTGACTTGTTTTAAAAAAAGAATCTTGTAAATGGGTGGCTACATAGGCCTACATGATATTGTGCTCAAAGACTCCAGAGGTTAAAGCTCTTAAAGGCTGAAGAAACACCCCCACAGAAACTGCTGAACCATTGTTAGACCAAATTAACTTGAAGGGCAAAGCGATTAAACTGATGAACGCTACGCTCAGTTAGTTCCTGCTGGAATGTGTGATGCACTCAGACCCGGCGGCAGGATTATTGGGAAGGGGGGCATCAGATTTCTTTTGGCGGGCACACTAAATTGGTACTTTGAATTGCAATCAATCGACTCCTTAATGACGCCTGTAGCCTGCAGCCATAAAAATACAAGAAAGGCATAGCCAAGTAACATTTCAGAAAATTCAGATTTGAAAGTTACCTTGAGCTACCATTTCTTGTCCTGAAAGATCATAATGAGTATAACGAGTAGTACAAGGCAATTTCGACAGTTAATAGGATTGGATAAGCGCAGCTATGCACCTGCGCAGACCGGCTTTAAACAAACAAAACGTACCCATTCCAAATCGATGAAGCAACAGGCTAAATTCACACAGTGAGCCCCAAAATAGGCCAGAGGTCATCCAGGGCGGGCCTGGCCCCTAAATGCCTGCCCATAGTGCCGGGTCTGGATGCACTGCAAATTAGAGGAACCATTTCTTTGTGGCCTTGCGTTAGCTCAAGTCAGACGTAACATTAGGCTGCACAGTGAGAGATACATAGATGATGAATGATAATTAGTAATTTAAAGACTAATTGATCACCCTAACACCTCTTTCACCCAGGTAGTCCCTGGTGTCTGGTCTGACACCGATTCATAATTAGCATTATTCCAATTATGTCATGTAATGGCGATGATAAACATGTTGTTGAAGATGCTTATTTAGATCTCAACAGGGCAGACGGAAGATGAATAATGCCGAAAAATAAGGGGGAACACAAGGATGAGTTTGGGCTGTAGATAATAGCGTCACATTAAGCATCACTCTAATATCTTTTGTCTGGGTTCCAATTTTAAAGGCTGATGAACAAGAATAATGAGGGTTCTTTCTCAGGGGAACACATGCACACTGACTTCGGTAGCTGTCTGGCTACTGCAACCTTATTATATTTGCCCAGGCAGAGAAAACCCCCCCTGATAAATACCAGGAAATCAAGACTCTGGTTCTGATGAACATGCTGGCAGAGTGTGAAATTCTTTCATCCAAGACACGTTGTTATTTTTTCCCTGCAACCCACGGCATCATGAAGCTATCGGTAACATCTCTGTGGTACAAAGCCTGGTTGTTCTGTTTTGTGTAGCCTGGTGTAGTCATACAAGCAGGGAACTAGCACATACACATCATGTATCACACCCTACGAAGCACATTGAAATATGCATATCACGGCTGTATGCATAAACCAACCTAATATGCATTAATTAAATGAAAATTCTAACAGTGTACACATATTTGGTCATCAGGTCTGATTTGTATGTAGTTTTTGCAGCACAAACGCTACCAATTAACACCCCAGAGATTAAGATAAAAAACAAAGTGTTAAGCTTGAACCTTTTAATGGTTTATTGGTTCGGTTAGCCAGGTTTGTGTGGGCCACGTGGTCGCGATGGCCAAACTCTGCTGCTGTGTTCATTTTTTAAATTCTGCTTATGACAGTTTACAGATCATTTTTCAGGTGTTGTTTTAAACCTATTTCTTTGACAGGAGCAAAATATTTAAATCTAATTGTTTCTTTCCTCAGCATTTTAAAGGTGTTTTTATTATGCCGCTAACAACTATAGATGATACTAACAAAGTAAAGAAGCAGCATTTTGATTTTGGGATGGTTTACATTCACTTCGGGATGGTTAAAATAGTTTTTCGCTACGGTTCCGGGACGGTGGTGGAAAAAGTACCTCTGGAGCCCTGTTGGTTGTTTTTTATTATGGTTATTATTATATCATGGTAGGCCTATTTGTCGTGGTATTGGATTTCTCCAGAATCGCATAACCCACCTTTTAAGAGAGGCAGGGGGTATGTGATTGGTTGAAAGGTCATGAACAGGGACATTATGAAATAACGTCTATAATGAAATAAAAATTTATATCCAATAATATTCAGATGAGTTTAAATAATTTCTTTTTTTCCACAAATTGTTGGTTCATTTTTTATATTGTGCCAAATGTATTCACATTTATTTCATAATGTCTTTTTTTTTTATATATATTTAAAATAAAATATTGAACATTTTGGAGTTCCATATACAGATAGTTTAAAGTGCACCTTTATTGTAAATATAAACCAAAACAGTGGGGGAAAATGTAGTTAATGCCCAAAGGAACGAAGAGGTGCATGACACGCTTTAACAGGTATACAGTAGGTAAAACAATGCCCGTCTATGTAGTTGATACTGCGGGATGTATCGGAGGTAGTGTCCACAGCACGTCAGGTACAATGACAGGAGCAATGCAGCAGCTCAAACCCTCCCCAGCCTGGAGCACCATGTGTGGCCTACACAGGCAACATGATCCTGAACCAGGTGTTGCTGCAGATGTCGCCACCCGACCAAACAGAAGGCCCAGGAAAATGAAATTTAAAAATTGAGTGGTACCAGGGTTTGCTTGTTTTTTTCGTCAGTTACCTAGCAATAACAACTGAAAACGGGTCACCCCAAAATTTATAAATCATTTTTATTGAAAATAATTGTCCTAAACATGATTGACATCTACAGTGCTTCTCCTGTTGAGTTGATACAATTCCAAGCAGTTGCCTGTTTCTGCCACCTAGTGGTGTAAACATGCTTTTGCAAAATAACCCTACTCAACGTCAACATCTTCAAGTCCAGTGCAAGTATTATAAGATAAATGTCCTTATAGTATTAAAAGTACTCATCATGCAGATGCTCCTTTCAGAGTGTTATATCAATACATATTATATTAGTATGTCATTATTATTCATGCATTCCTTTTTTCAGCAGTATTTTAATGATGGTGGTAAAGGTGTGGCTAATTTTAATGACCTTATATACTATGGGCAGTTTTATCCTAAACAATGCATCACAGTTTACAAGTTGATCGTGTGTTTTGTATGTGAAACCTTTGTCCCGATGGTGTTGCAGGGTCTCTGCGAGCCCTCGGCAGAAGCAGCTCCAGCTTTGTTAAGACACCAGTATGTTTTATCAGAAGTGCCCCCTCCCCTCACACCCTTCTGATTTCTGATGCCTGTTTTTTATTCTGGCCCTGCAGATTGGCCTAACTATTACCTTCAAAAGGTTCGATGATGGATTCCCTCACCAGTGCTCTGTCCAGAATCACATCTGGTTTTACTGGCGCAGAATCAACCGGTGCGGGAGAGGATGACGCTGAGGTGGCGTGAGGCTTTGAGTGCTAGATTTGAGGTGTTTATTCATGACATTTAGACTCATTTTTCTTCCTCTCGCTCACACAGACAAGGCTGCTTTCCACAAACCGTTCCATGTGAGGGAGCTGCTGCCTGAGGGCAGTGGGCGAGGCCCAGATGGTGCTGCAGCAGGGAGCCCTGCTGTGTTCACCTCCTTGTAGAAATCAGGCACAACGTACTTCCTGTCCACCCGCACAACATCTTGAATGGACAGACAAGGTTTGGTGACATGTCAATGGTATTTGTTAAACTGGGAAACAGCTTCCCTACAAGACCTTCCTGAAGGCTTGACCTGGTATATAGACAGCCTCGATGGATGGGATGAGGGATGAAGCTGAGGAGTGCTGGGTCTTTCCCCACCAGCCGCTTCCTTAGAAAATCGGCTCAAGAAAATGCAAATGAATGTGTGTATCCACTGCTGTTATGTGACATATTAGGAGTTGGGTGCACCGAGATTAACAGTTGGTGGCACTATTTCTCCAGCCGGGTGCCATTAAACCATTGCAGAAGAACAGGGTGCAACGAGATGACGTAATTTAAAAAAAGTGGTGGTCAAACCTCAAATGAATGACAATGTTTGTTTCATGTGTTCATCTGAGGAAGGTTATAGGTCTACTCGTTGCTCCACACATTTCTGATGTTTTCATCTCTCCAGTGGATGTTTAAGTCACGTGCTTCACGTACGCCACGATTTATTAGCGACGGCTGTTTTCCATTGCACTTTGTTTTCATCAATACACCAACTCTCTCTTCAGCCAAGTGTAAAAATGTCTTTTAGAGATAGACTAAGCTCTCTCCAGCACGGCTCTGGGAACCTGCTCCAATATTTCCCGGGACTGTCATAAAGTGTGTATAATCCACCTGTTTCTGAGCAACAAAGTCCTATGGAAACAAGTTTGGCTAATAAATCATGACAAACAGGAAGCCTGCAACTGATTTGTCACTCAAGTTTCAGTCGACTGGATAAATGAAAAACAGTGGTATGAAGCTGTATGAAAACATCTAATCTATGGAGTGATGAGGAGAATGTAGCCTTCCTTCCAAACACCAATAGATTTTCTGGAAAATACGCCAGTCCTTCCCAATAACGTCTGCGGAGAGCCGATGCGTCCAAATACCTTCAAGAGTCGTGGTGTCACCAGCGAGCCTCAGTTAGGTGAGGTTTAGGCAGTTAAGTCATGTTATTTGTATGCAGATCGGAGCGAGGGAGGCTACATGTGGTGACTCCGTGATCTCAACAACGCAATCCACTATCTGTGTTGTCCTTCTCAGAAGTTGGTGACCGATGAGCCTACGATGATTGTGCACTCAAAGTGAAAACAGTCAACCACAGACTCAAGATGTGAGGTGAATCCTGCACCAGTTGGTCCAGAAAGGATTTTAGTTTTTTGTTGGTCAGAACTGGTTGTTTAACAGGTTGTGGAAGCCCCCTGTTTATTATTATTATAATTAGTAGTAGTAGCAGTGGTCCTAGTAGTATTGTTCAGTGGCTGGAAACTAGTGGACAAAATACAAAATTTCACATTTTAGTGAGTGATTCTGTGATCAAAATCGAAACACATAACAAAATCAGAAATCCAAGGCCAGCTGTCACCTTTAAGGCATCATCCACAGTACAAATGTAAACGAAAGGGCTTCCCCACCACCAACAGATTTGGAACCTGCTATCACTCCCACATTGATTGGTAGGTATTTTTAGAAAGGGACCTATACGAAAGCAGACCTATATTTGCAAATATGATCAGCTGAGAAACACACACGTTTCATCATCAGCTCATACTGTTCAGTTACGTACGGGAATATAGTCTGAATGGTTTGCGTGCTTAAAACGTTTCTGCTTTGCTCCTTGACTATAGTCAGACCTCTTAGGTCATCAGGTGGTGAAATCCAGATCAGTGAGGGTGCTTTTGGTTACTTTTATCCTGTTCTGTAGAACAAAGTGTCTGATGAGCTGGAATCAGTCACAATTGTGTCCACAGAAAACGTCTCTATTTTCTCAGGGTTCTCATTGGCTGCTGTGTATGTGTGTGTGTGTCTGTGGTATTTGTCTATGGGGTGGATGTGGGTGCTTATGTAATGTAGAAGCACCGTATTTCACACTGTACTAACCCAGTAAGTTAGTGTGCAAATAGGTACTCACCTGTAAATAGTGTGAGATAAAGCAATTTAAATATTTACAAGTCAATTATATGCTAACTATCAGTACAAAAATGTAATTAGTAACATGAGTAAGCTAACAAGTAATGATGTATTTAAATTGCTTGCCATATGGCCATGAATGAACATAGGTTACTGTAGGCTATATATAATCTGTATATATATATATATATATATATATATATAGAGTATATAAGACTATAATCACAAAACACAATTACCATGTTCTCATGTTCTGCATATTATGAAATATACAAAACATACTGTATATAAACATATATAAATACACTTTAAAAACTGAATTTATTTTTAAACTCACAGTTAAAGACATTTTTAGTTCTAACCATAACTTTTATGCTTGTACGTTTAGTACATTTTTACTATTGAGTTCAATAACAACGTGTCAGTAAATGTAAATAGGCAGTAGAGTGAGAATTAGATTTCCTCATTAAAAACAAATGTACAGTAATAGGGTTGAAGATGGATCATTATTTCTAATTCTTACATTTTCCTCTCAGTTTGTGGCAAAAAAAAGAGAGCCCGGTTTGGGACACATCTGTACATCTGCACAATGCTTTGACCTTTTGTATCCCCCCTCCCCTCTCTGCTATCAGAGAATCCTTTCAGTCCACTTAACTCTCAATTAAACACTATTTAAAAACAGGTAGGATATTAAATAAAAACGGAACAATACACCAGTGAAATCTGCTTCAGTGCGCTAGCACACTTACATGATTTCAATTAGTGTTGGTTCAGTGTTAGTTTCCATCATTCCTCCAAACCTCATAGTATTTCTTTTTCTTTACTTTTTGGACATCAAAGGATAATTGTCACCAAATCCACCAAGAATATACCAGAAACCAACAATGTAAGTCTGTCTGTCAATGCTATAAGACCTCCCTGCCCTGTCTGTGGCTAACAGCCCCAAGCTCATCGGTCCCTACTGCAGACATAAATCTTTAAATACAGGTCTCATATAAACTTTCAGATTTTATAAAGGTTAAATCATTTCTTAAAACAGCTGAACATTTGCTAAAAACTCGCAGCAAATGTTACACAAACAGGAGGGAATATTGTGTTTGTTGGGGACTATTTTCAGCTTTGTTGGTCTAGTGCGTGTTTGGGGCAGCAGGATGGTGTATGTGGGATGGAGTCAAAATAAAGTTCAGCGTGTGTGTTCATGGTAATGAACGAACAGTGTGGCTCGTTGTGCTTTGTCTAATTTTTAGATAAAGTTTTTAGTCTTTTCATTGGATTTGTTGTCAGATAGAAAAAATCACCAGACTTATCCCTTAAGGACACATTTTTGGTTATTGTCAGTTTTAGTTGAATAATGTGGTAGTCTTAGCGTTTAAGCATGATGTACACCAGTAATCACCACTTAAAGACTAAATATAGCTTTCCAGTCAATTTTCAGTCACTTCTGTCTGCTCAGCTATCCAGCTGGCAAATCATCTCTGTTGGCAACAAGATGAAAACACTGCAATTTAATTTGTTTTTGGGAGGAGGTGATTATAACAAGAATGGACAATATCAGTCACGACCGGCTATTGTTTTGACTCCGTGGGAGTAGATCAACTGCCAGTGAAAAATTCTGAAAGTGGTCTCTTGATTGGTGCACTAAATGTCAATGGGAACATTTTATCCTGTTGCAGTATATAGTAGTATGTTGTGGCCAATATAAATGTCACACTGTCTTGTGGGATGTAGCAGTGTGTGTGGGACCACTGGGGGTTATGCATTCTAGTGACACTGTGAGACCCTGAAAACAGAGATGACTGCTGTTGAGAGTGCCCTTTAACTTTTTATTCAGTTTGATGAAAATGGATAATAATGATATTCACGGATTTCCTGTGTCAATAAAACATTCTAGACAAACGAAAGCCCCAGTCTATGTACGCAGCTATTTTTTCTTCAAATAAACTCTAATAAACAGGATAGGAGTCGATACTTTCATGTTTCCTGAGACTACATCTGAGGCAGAAGCAAGTGTGAGATCTCTGTTTCCTGCCGAGATAGAAGATTTGGTTTCAAAAACACAACCCAGAGGTTTGTGGCTTTACTTCTGCTAAGCTAGCTCCGCTCACAAATCGGTGGTTGAGTCAGTTATACTTCATCTCTGATCGCTTCACTGATAAATTTAAAATGCGTGGTCCAAACTCCTCTGCATGAGTCATACACGTCACTGTGAGATCGAATGTTCAGAGTGTTCTGCCGTACTATTCGACTGTTCAGTGGGGGGGGGATTACACACATTTTGCACCAATTAAAATAAGTGTGCCGACAGCGGCTAATATCATGAACATTTGGTTACACAAGTTGCATTCAAATTATAGCTGATGAAGATGAGCTCTATACATTTGGGCTGTGTCAGTAAACCTGACTGAATGAAAAGGAGGGAATGACAAACACGACTGCAATGCACCTAGATACGTTTTCCACAGCATAAATATATACATAAATACATTTTCATTGTATAAATCAAAATTTCTGTTATTCACCATACGTACATACTGTAGCATTTCCATAATGTGCATGCATACGTACACTGTAGCTTGAGAGTTACAGTATGTATATAACTTTATGTATATGTACTGTATTGCACTGTACTGTAACTTCTGCTAAACCTGATCTGTACATCTTGATCTTGAATTTGTACTTAATATAAAAATAAAAAAACTTATATAAAAAATAATAATCCACTGTCAAAAGCAATTATAGCAATAAGCACAAAAGCTGAAACCATCACTTATTACACCTACAAACTTATTCATATAGAAAATTTATTACAGACAATAGCAATTATTTAAGCCTATATACAATATAATATCGATACATTATTGGAACAGATTTTCGTATTGTACTACATGTATTTAAATCCATCTCAAGATTGTGCCATCATTTTACACCTTTTACAGAATGCATCTAAATTGTCCTAACACATTTGATTTAACAATAGGATACAATGTATTTATAGGACACTTATGGAAGTAAACAAAATTGAATAAATATATTGATACATTACAGAATTAATTAAAGTGGAAATACTCAAGTACCTAAAATGTATTCAAGTGCAGTACTTAAGTAAATTAGCAAACAACAAAGTTGTATGAAGTTATGTTTATGAATGTTAGGAGACACAGACTTTTTTCACCACAACCTTTTGCCTTCAAGATGAGATAACGCAGGGTCTTCCTTTAAAATACTGTTAAAACTATTTTTGCTTTGGCTTGATTTCATTTTTCTAGTCACACTGTGAGACCCTGAACACAGAGATGACTGCTGTTGAGAGTGCCCTTTAACTTTTTATTCAGTTTGATGAAAATGGATAATAATGAAATTCAAGGATTTCCTGTGTCAATAAAACATTCTGGACAAACGAAAGCCCCAGTCTATGCACACAGCTATTTTTTCTTCAAATAAAATAGAATTATTTAGAAAAATGAAATCAAGCAAAAAGTGTTATAACAGTGTTTTAAAGGAAGACACTGCGTTATCTCATCTTGTAGGCAAAAGGTCGTGGTAAAAAAGTTTGTGTCTACTACTAACATGCATAAGCATAGCATCATACAACTTTGCTCATCTACTTAAGTACTGCACTTGAATACATTTGCGGTACTTGAGTATTTCCACTTAACGCCACTTTATACCTCTATGCCACAACATTTTAGATTGTATATTTATAAGCGGTATACAAATATTTAATAAATGGTTTGTAACACACTGCAAAGTAGTTCAAAGTGCACAGATGTAAGGCCATTTTAAGTGTTAATTGATAGACATATTTGAAAACTATTATAACTTGCTGTACAAAGACATATTTTACATTGTTTGTACATTGTGTTTTACTATATTGTCATTCATTATCTGTTTATACAGCAGCCTTCACCTATGGTGCCCACCGGAGGAGTTATAGGTGTTGACAAGTAAATCAATAAACACTTATTTTTGCCTACAACTGTATTAAAGTGTGTTATAAATAATTTATTAAATGTTTGTATACTGCTTGTAAACACTAAATAGGGGACATTAAAATAATGTGTTACCTGCACTTTTTACTCCACTACATGTATTTCACAAGTATAGTTACTTTAAAAATTTGGATTTTACATAGAAAATATATGAGCTCATGGAATATGATACACTGTTTCTAAATTAAACTACCAAAATGTAATTGTTAAAACTTAACACTTACAGGGGTCATCTTTCTGCAGTGAGTAGTTTTACATTTGATACTTTAAGTACATTTTTACTGATAATACTTATACTTTTACTTAAGTAACAGTTTCAGTGCAGGAGTGGTAATATTTTACGGTACGGTATGACTACTTTTACTTAAGTAAAGGCTCTAAAAATGTCCGTCATCACTGAGAAATGCGCACCTGAAAATACAGAGCTAAAACAAGCAAATGCTGTTCGAAGGTTCTGCCCTCTGCTCTGAGTGTAAGTTGTCCGTCTTGCCAGATAGCTTTTGCAGAACGTTTAGACATAGGTTTTCCAGTAAAAACACAGTGACAGGTTTTCAGTGTCACCAGTAGCAGTTAGAGGTTAGTTGCTAGAAGTAAGTGTCCTTAGCGCAAGTGCCCTTTAGAAATGAAATAAAGGGAACTTAAGAGTAGTTTTGTAGTAGTAGTAGTAGTTTTTGGTGTGTTGTTGATTTTCACTGACAGCTTACAGCTCTGTAAAGTCTGAAGCCACAAAGCCACAGCCCTGTGCAGCTCTGTTATATAGTTCAGTTTGCACCTGTAACCACAGTCCACATCCAGGCAGAATTCACATATAAAATCTGACCTCCGCATTACAAGTAAAAGTATTATCAGCAAAATGTACTTAAAGCACTTTCCACCACTGGGGATAATTCATAATAAGTTAATAAGATAATAAGTTTCAAATAAATAAATCAGTGTAACTATTTCTATAAAAAGAGTTAGTATAGTTATTTTTGAGAGAATGGATGTCGAATGCAAATGCAACTTAGTAGTGAATGTTGGTTTTTGCCCCTCTGGGTGTGGCTCCATGTACTGTTTATTTAAACTGCTTAAGGTTTCTAAATCATTTCATTGGAAATCCGCTGACTGTCACAGTGTATAGAAAATCTCAGCCAATAATGGACATTTCCATTATGGTGGCTATGGCCACTGGATATACAGCATACCTAGGCATTCATGGACAATTTTTGACTACTGTGGCAACCTTCCTTTGTTTCCTTTGACTGTTTGTCTGTGGGTGTATTGGGGTGGAAGTGCGGGGTTTTGATCTGCGTTTTGTTGTTTCTGATTTTGTATATACTTATTCAAAAAGTTCAAAATTAAATCAAAACAAGAGCTCATACGTTGTGCAGATCCTTAAATATGCCCAAATGTGTCCAGGCTAGACAGTTATTTGTTAAGAAATATATCACTTTATTTCTGTAACACTTTATATTTGAGGATTTGTGATTCCACCTCAAGAAATGTCAGCGTGAATCAAATCATGCATTTAATGTAAATAACCTTGTGTTTTTCAAAGTCTTTCTGAGGAAACCAAACATATTTTTGTATCCCTATCAGAGCTATTTATAGTTTCAAGATGCTTTTTGATAATAGGTAGCAGGAGGATGATTGTTTTTTCTTTCTTTTTTTCTCAGTAAAATAATCTTTCATTTCTAAGAATATTAATAGCTTGACATTTATCTGATACAAGTTGACATTTGGCTGCCTTGATGACTGCCGAGTGTGTTGCTCCTTAAAGCTACGTCTTTGTATTTAAGGACCTATTCTCTGTCATATTCAGATGTCAGTATTACTGGAAGAGGTTGATACTTAAAATAATTGAACTTTTAAAGACGCATGCTTTGAAACATTGTTGGGGACATTGTTATGTTAAATAAGTACAGAACATGCTGAGGGGATCTGAATTTCAGACCGTAGCGAGCCTGTTGAGTCCCACAGGGACACACAGGTAGCTGTGAAAGCTGTAGTTTACAATTACATTGTTGGGGACATGTCATGTTATGTCTTCCACAATGTAATTGTAAACTCATTGTATAAATATCACACAACTAAAAAATACAACATTCCATAACTAAGAATTAGGATTAAATGATTAAATAAAATAATAAGCTTTTGTTTTATTTGAACAGAGATCTTAATCATTTTAATCACACATAGCAGACAAAATATTGTATAGTTGTCTTAAAATTGATGCCACACCATTGATATGATGGGGAACGTTTCAAAGCATGCATCTTTAAAAGTTCAATTATTTTAAGTATCAACTTGCTGAGCAGTCATGCCATAAATTATTAAATTTAATTTAAAAAAATTAAACTTTTCATTTCAAATCAACTACTGATAATTATTAGCTGTTCTTATTAGTTGTAAATTAAATGTATCCAATCATTAGAGAGTTAACATCCATCCGTGTTGCCGTGTTTAAAGTTGGGGTCTGATTGGAAACAGACATTTTATTCAGATGCAACTTTAAAAACTTTAATAAATTTAAGACATCAGACTTTGTGCATTGCGTCATTCTCCATGTAGTGTGGTTTCTCCCCTAGTTGAGGCATATATTAAGAGAATATAAATCGACTTATCTATTTAATGGGTAGTTTCCATCATAATTAAAAGTCTGCAAGTACTTAAAACGTTTCAGTGCCATCTTTGTTAGAAGAGGAAAAAAACGCGTGAACATTTTTGAAAATGCATATCAGTTGTAACCTTACAATTTATCAACAGCCATCATTTTAAGAATCTCATGAAGTCTGTAGCGTGCCTAAGATACTTCCTATAGCCAGTATTCTTGCACACCACATTTGTTGAACGTGTTCCACTTAGTGTCTCCAACGATGTTCCATTCATCATCATAATGAATTTCAGTGGTCATATATGTACTTTATACAAATATAACTATTGTATAAGCTATGCATTTGTGTAGTCTTCGCCCATTGATTTGTTCAACAATTTATTTTTAAATAATGTTTTGCATTCGTTTTTTGCGCTCCAGATCCTCCATATGAATAAGCTTGTCTGTCAGTTTTGTCAGTTTTCTTTCATTGTGAGACAGTATGTGTGAGTCACACTATGTGCCATAACGCATGTAACAGCTCATATCCTTATTTGGTGGACACATCCATGCCAATATAAAGCTGAGCTGATCATTCATCTGCCTCACTATCTCGTCATGAGCTGTGGTGATGATGTGGGTCTTCCTTCTCCTCCTCATAGCTCACATTGAGCCGGTACCCTTACAAGGCAAGTTACAGCTATTCTCTTTAGATTTAACTCTCTATATTTGTGACTAATTAAAATTGTAGAGTGATTTGCTTAATATAACACATTTTGAGGTAAGAAAATATTTATCATCCAGTTTTTTTTTAAAGATATAGCATAAACTATATTTATGTCAGTGATAGCTATTTTTGGAAGGCAACCACATGCAGGTACTGCCGGATATATCTTGCTGAATCTAAAAATATATATTTTTTGATTTCCTGAGGGTAAAAGCGCCAATGAAAAAATAAGGGGTTCTGTGAACAGCACAGTAGCAGATTATTATAATTATACCTGTAAGCAGCAATATAGCAACCAGGTTTCATTCTAGAAGTTTAGTCATGAACGAAAAAAGGGTGATCAGAAAGTCTTTGCTCAGAACTCATAAAGAGTTTCATTTGAAGCAGTTCATCCTTTCGGTGTGTTTTTTCTTTTTTATCAACATTTCAAGATTTGCCAATTGGATGACATGACTATTCTGCTAGGTTTGGCACAGTTTCATGTCAGGTTAACTTATACTAATAATAATGGAACAACATTATTGATAATTTATCACAAAATCAGGATTTAGGAAGCTAATCTCACAAAATCATACTTATACTGTATCACGTTGAACCATATTTACTGTTTGTTGTTGTCATTAGTGTACATTTCCTATGCATAGTCCATTTTCCATTGATTTTTATTATGTGAAAATGTTGCCACATGTTCATTTTCCATGAAAAATGTGTGAAAAGTACCAAAAGTTATACCAGGCATGTGTTAAGGTAAGTTTTAAGTTAAGTCTCTTGATATAAAAGTGACTTCAGGACACTTTTGTCTTTTAGCTAAAATTGTATTATGATAAATGTCTGACTTCTGTACATAAAAAATATTTTAAAATGATGCTATATGTTGTTAAAGCATATCATGTTTAGCAATCTTAAATAGCAATCTTAAATCTAAAGAAAATTCTAAAACTTCATAAAATCTGCCTTTCAATAACATTTGGTGATAATATCAATATTGGTGAGATGTTTGATTTTTTTTTATAACACTTTATTTTATAGGTCCCTAAATTTTGATTAATTTCCTAATTAGTGAAGACTGTATACAAGCATATATACCATTAAGCATATAGGGGGAATAAAGTTTCCAATAATAGATGCTGAATTCATATTTACAGTATTTGGGTTAAAATGGAGCTTTTCTTTCAAGGAAATCCCTATTTTTCTTCTAATTAGTACCAAATGATATACTCCTAATCCAGGAAACCAAAGAGGAAATAATTCCGAAATTATAGATTTGTAAAATAAAGCGTTTATTTCTCTATTCCATTATTTCTTTGATTTGTATAGAAAATGTGTTAAAGATTTTGGACTGACATTATCGTTAAATAGCAACACTTGAAAGGGCATTTAAAAGAAATAAAAAGAATGTTTCGTGGCAGTCAGCAGCAGCGGCTCGCCCATAGAGGGCGCTGGGCCGCCGACCTCCCACCGACCTGCCTGCCTGTTTTTTAAAATGATTATTTATTATTTATTTTTTATATTCTCTCATTTTGAAACATAATCTGTGTTAATTACACGTTAATAATTGTTTTACTTTATAATGTGTATAGGACTCTCCAGAATGATATTTGCATTCACTTTCAGCGTCGTCACGTCACGTTCCCTGGGCTCCACTTCGCTCAGCCCTTCAGTGCTGTAATTTAAGCCAACAGTTTCCCGGTTGCTACGCAAAAACAGATTATATTTCACCAATCATCGTTGTCGAATTTTATACTTTGGGGGCTCTGGAAATATCACCCGTAGTATCAAGATTAGAGCAGTGCACCTGCTGCACCACGGGACATTCAGCATGGCGCCTACTTTGAGTAGCACTAATGTAGCCGTGGGAGTTGAGCTAGCACCAAGTTCAGTTAAATCTCTACAACTGTATACCTTCGAACGAAGAGCGTTCGCGGAAAAACCCATCGTAAAAGAACTTGGACCAGACAAGCCAGAAGTGAATATAACCCAACAGGCGCGAAAAAAGGAGAAAACCTCCAAGAGAAGCTTTTCCCGAGGTTGGGTCGATCGAAAAGCTCGGCTAACTAGCTGTAGTTACGCCAATGCAATCTTTTGCTTTCCTTTGCTTACTGTTTAAAACAAGTGCGTGTGATGGCTCGTGGACACAGACAGGGGTGACAGACCTGAAACATATGTTAGACCTCATTAGGGAACATGAGCGGGACAGAGTGCATACGGACAACTCTGTGAAGTTAGCCATGCTAGGCCGAGTTAGCACAGCCACACAGTTAAATGTGGCATAAGAAGGCACAACGAGGAGGTGGACAGGAATCGGCATATTTTGTCACAAAAATATGTGCAGAAATGACATGAACACTTTTAAGGATGTGTTGGCCCAATAGCTGGATTTCTGTTTCATACTAGTTAAAATGTTAAAGTCATGTTTCTTACACTTGGTGTTCACTTCAAGAATGTTGTAATTCGTTGTTATGTGTTTGCACTTTTTCTATCTGGACAAAGAACATAATAATAATAATACATGCAACTTGTTCATTACCATTACCTGTGAAATTGTTGATTTCTTCATGACAGTTCAGTTAATATTGTCTTTTTAGACTGTTGGTATTGACAGGTTTGAGTTATTTTATTGGTATAGGCAAGGGACATGGCCTCAAATGCACCAGAATGCAGGAAATTTAAAATCTTCTGGGGGAGTACCCCCAGACCTCCGCAAAGTGAGCCCCATCTACAATATTTTTCACCAGCCGCCACTGGCAGTCAGATTTTAGGTTTTGCGCAAACTTTTGCAACATTGTTACAGAATTTGACGCAATAAAAAGTCAATTTTGCCATTGCAAATGTGTAAAGGTATAAAAAAAACTCTGACGGCAACCTCATAATTTACAACAAATAAATGAATGAAGACTTTATTTAAATACTTCTATAAACCTCCTGCCATGTAACCAGATAAGACGAGGCTGATTCTAAGGAATGGAAACAACTCGTGTGAAGGCCACATTGAAATCTATTATAATGGCACATGGGGCTACCTTGGAGATAAATACTGGAGCACACAAACTGAGGAAGTGGTGTGCAGGAGCACACACTGTGGGAATCCTGTGGAGCACTCAGCAGAGCCTATGATACGGCCCGCTAATAGCACAGTCTGGCTCAATGAAGTAAAGTGCAAAGGAAACGAGCGTCATCTGTGGGACTGTGACAATCCTGGTTGGGGCGTCAGCGTTTACCAAAAGGACACTGTGAAAAAGATTAAATGTTCAAGTAAGGCAAATTTTTTTTTACATTAGTTGAGATACATATTGTTGAGAAGTATACCTTTAAAAAGTCAGAAAAAATTACATGATGATGATGATAATGATGACTTGGGCTCCATTTTATTTCTCATTGGCTGTGACTTGTGTTTGCTCTTCTAGATCAAATCAAATTTAGCCTGGGTGGATTTAAATGTGCGGGAGCTGTCAAGTACACCACCGATGGGACAACTTCAGGTTACATTTGTGCTGACAACTGGGGTAAGAGTTAGCAACATGCATACAGTACACTTCAACAGGATTCAGTCCTACTAACTGCTAGCAGTGTGTGAGTTCAAGACGGAAATTAGGACATTTTGTTCTTGTGAAGTGCAAATGAAGTAACAAATATGGAGTAACACAGAGTGGGATGGCTATGGGATAAATATTACTTGGTGATGCAAGAAGTACTCAGTACAACAACGTAAAAATACTCCTTTATAAGTAATATACCTGCATAAATAATTCTACTTAAAAGTCCAGTATGTAACATTTAGGAAAAGTCCTTCTACAGCAGCCCAGAAGACACAAACCAGACACTGGCTCTAGAGAGGGCCATTTGCGCTTGTCATGAGTTTAGTGGCCACCGTAGTTTTTCCTACTCGCTTGGAAGGGGAGGATGGTGTTGCGAGCGGTATTCAAATGGTTGCAATCTGCAATTTCACTGCTAGATGCCACTAAATCCTACACAGTGGATCTTTAAGTAAAAGTACAGAAGTATTATCAGCTAAATATACTTACAATATCACGTAAAATTTGAAAAATGGCCCTGTTATGGAATTATCATATATATTTTTTGAGGACTTTTCTCTACTCTTTGCATTTTTTGTATACGTTAGATAATTTTACCACTTTGGGCCTCAGACATTTATTTAAATAAAACCATGAGAGAAGTTTAGAGGGAAAATCACTCTTTGATGGGACTGCTGAAACATGACAAAGAACCCCAACTAGACACTGATTTTTTGCAAGGTGTCACAAGACAAAAAGGTGCCAAACGGCAGATTTAATCTTTAACAATGCATTGTATTTTATAAGATGTTAATTATTTTTTTTTATCTTAATCTTAAAATGAAAATAACTATAGTTAAATGTAATGGAATAAAAGTATAATATTTCCTGCTTGAATACAATACTCTATTGAATGTACATAGTTCCTTTGCCCCAGGCAGTGCAAATATAAATATAATATGATAAATCACAAAAACCAAAAATACAGCATTTGATCATGAAGCCCATGGGACTAAAGCCTTTTGGGAAAAAGGCCAATATGTCTTAATAAATAATTTTGCATAAATTCTCGTTCTTTGTTAAATTGTCAGGTACCTTCAACATTCCACCAGCTTCCATACCTTAAAGTTCAAAGCAGCTTTATGGATTTGTTTTAGTTTGTAATACTATTGGTATCAGGAATTGTGAAATGTTTGGTACTATGATAATGATTAGTAAATACTGTACATATGATTCCTCTCACATAAAGGCCAAAAGGAAGCCAGTATTTTGTGTAAAAACCTCGGGTGTGGTCAAAGCAAGGCGATTCCTCAGGACCCATGGATGGGTTGGAAAGGATTCCAAAACTCAAAGAAGATGGATATCAATTGTTCAGAGATTGGGAAGGTAGACAATCTGTGGCAGTGTGCAACTCAGGAATCGTCAACATGCAAAAATCCTGTTTCTGTCATATGCACAGGTAACACACACACACACGCACACATATTAGTAACTAAGTTTACTCAAGTGTTGCAACATATCAGTGAATTAAGAAAATGGTTCATTTAAACAGGTTATGAAAGACTCCAACTCAAACCAGCAACATCAAATGTATGTTCTGGGCAGCTGGAAATAGAGGAAAATGACAACTGGAAACCTCATAAAAACAACAAAACCACTCCCGATGAGTTGTGCCAGCAAATGCACTGTGGTACCAATAGCAATTACAGTCAGGGTGATAATGGCATAAATCTGACATGCACAGGTAATTAATATTAAACCACGTCTTTTCCACAAGCAACCTCAATGCAACCACTTTGTTATTGTATTTCCAGATCACAACAACTTTTTCATCCCGATCTTGTTTTGTCTTATATATTATTTCTTCAACTGAAAAAATGACTAATCACTTGAAAATCTAAGTCATGAACACTTTCCTATATTTTTATTTCCCACAGACAGGGTTGAAGTAGTTCTGAAGGACAATGGAATGAACAGCATATGCTATGGTGCGGTTCATGTTAAAGTTAATGAGAAAGATTATCCTGTGTGTGGCTTGAAATGGACCAAACGGAATGCTGAAGTAGTTTGCAGGGAGCTAAAATGCGGGGATGTGAGTTCTCAGTGTCCGTTTTCAGAAGCACTAATACAAAAATGTTTTATTTAATGCAAGCCTATGTGATTTTTGCTCAACAGCAGCCACTATGGCTGCAAGTGACAATTACAGGATAATGGGAAATGTAGTGTATCAGTAGCACAAGTAGTAAAGAGTCATAAAACCAGCAAATTGACCCAGTAATGTCAGTTTCTCAGAAATAGCTACATAAAGTTTGCTGACATAAAAATCCCAAGTATATTGAACTACGCACAGATGTGTTTTATGGTGTATTGTGCTTTAGATTATTATTGATTTAACTTGTCATTTGTTAGAGGAAGAATATGTTTTTTTTTTCAAAAGTTACATAGTCTTGCTTTAAATATATAAGCAATAGTTTGACATTTTGGGAAATACGCTTATTGACTTTCTTGTTGAGAGATTGATGAGAAGATTGATAAGATTCTCGTATCTGTCTGCTAAATATGAATCTAGAACCACGAGACGGTCATCTTAGCTTAGCATACCGACTGGA
The DNA here is from genome assembly GCA_011952105.1 of Coreoperca whiteheadi. Taxonomy (NCBI): domain Eukaryota; kingdom Metazoa; phylum Chordata; class Actinopteri; order Centrarchiformes; family Sinipercidae; genus Coreoperca; species Coreoperca whiteheadi. The sequence goes on from CM022479.1 coordinate 3,028,207, forward strand.
AACATCTAGCCTGGCTCTGTCTAAAGGTAAAAAAATCCTCCAAGCACCTTGAAAGCTCACTAATTAACACATTAGGTGTTTGTATGGAGCCGCTGGTAGGTGGATTTTGTTACCTTTGGACAGAGCCAGGCTAGCTGTTTCCCCCTGTTTCCAGTCTTTATGCTAAGCTAGGGTAACCGGCTGCTATCTGTAGCTTCATATTTAACGGCAAGATATGAGAGTGGCATTGATGTTCTCAGCTCTTGACAAAAAAGCTAATAAGCATATTACCCAAAAACCATTTCTTTAAAGTATTTTATCCAGTAATGAGTTTTATTATTATTATTATTGTTGTTATTATCTCAGTTTCTCTGTAACTTACTGCTCTTTTTCTATATGGCACAAATAAATCACTTGATATCTAAATGATCATAAATGCTCTCTTCTAGGCGATTGATAATGCAGTTGTGAACAGACAGGGGGTAACAGAAGGGATAATGGACTACGTGGACTGCTCAGGCAATGAGTCCTCACTATGGCACTGTTGGGCCAAGCGTTCCGAAGCCCCTTTCTCATGTGCTGCTTCCAACACCAACGCCTACGTAGTCTGTACAGGTGAGATGTGGCAGCGATCCTATGGAGATAGTCTCTTCCTATTTTTTTAAATGGCTTTTAAAATTTTGAAATGATACCTGGCCAAGACAGGGTATGTCTTTGTTCATTGATGAAAAAAAGAATACAACTTTACTTTGACATTACGTTGGAAGGAAACAATTTAACAGCTGTGTGATGTCATGTTGTGATACAGCGTATTATGTACAATTAGATTTCAATTCGATTTTTATTAAGTATGTGTCTCATGTTTGAAAATTCTCTTGCTGTCATGTTACAGGTAGTATTGAAGTGAGATTGGTGGACGGTCCTGGAAGATGTGCTGGGAGAGTGGAGATCCAACATAAGGGGAAATGGAAAAGGGTCGATGAAACAGGATGGACAGACTTAAATTCAGATGTTGTCTGCAGAAACCTGACATGTGGGAATAAAGTCAATCCCATCATTTCTAACGAATTCAGTCAGGGCTCAGGTGAATTCCTGGCTGAGACTGTAACGTGCAAGTCACGTGCCTCAAACATATCTCAGTGTATTGGTAACACAATCAACCAACAAAAACAGAAAAAGCCAATAGGGATAACCTGTGAGGGTGAGTGTTTTTCTCAGTTTGTCTGTTTTGCCCTTTGACCTTTTCTTGTTGTGTCGCTGACTCATTCTCCACTTCCATACTGTTAGTTACAAAGCAAAATTAATTTAACCATAACAGATTTCCGTGGTTAACATGTCAGCAAACAGTTGTTTAATTACACGTCCAGCAGACACAGAGCAACATTAGCATCCATTTGAAGTCATGTTTCATGCTACCTGACAAATGCAGAGTCCAAAATTCACTCTAGCTGCTTATTACAACCCATATTTACGTTTATTGTTAGTGGTATTAACCTGGAATGATGAAAAACATTTCAAAAACTGACAGAACATTAATCATTTTCTAAGCAATACTTTACTATTAATTCACATTTCAATTGACAAAACCTTTGTTTTTTATTTCCTTACCTCCTTCTGTAAATTCTCTGAAAATAAACTGTATCAAAACACTATGCTTGCATTTGAAAATTCCATCAAAAAGGAAGGGTTTTGGTTTTGAAAACATATTCCAAAGAAGATATCACAGCTCAAAAAATGTACTCAGCTGAATGCTTGCAAACCAAATGTTCTAACAACATTATTCCTTTTGGCATGATCCCTAAAAAATAATTAGCTTCAACAAATTATGGTCCAGAGTTATTGTTGAACTTTAAAACTACATCTCCACTTTTTCCTGATTCTTAGGCAAAAGTAACCTTCTATACTCGCTAACCCTATTTAAGCTTGTGTGGGGGATTGAGCCTACCCCAACATACATTGGGAAGGAGGAGGGAGAGAACATGGACAAGTTGCCAGTCTATCACAAACCTAACACTTCCTGTACTTTCCTTTTTTCCATCCCTGTCAGAGCACAAGGTGGTATTTCTGAAGGGAAATAAATCCTGTTCTGGCATGGTGGGGATAGCGCACGGCACCAAAACCTACTGGCTCTCCGGGTCTAAAGAGACATGGAACCAAGAGTCCGCAAACAAAGTGTGTCAGCAGATGCAGTGTGGAAATGCCTCCGCATATGACTTCATCCCTGGAGCTGATAGGCAGAAAGATGTTTGGAATGAATCTTACAACTGCTCATCCAACACCACCACACCATCTCTGTTTGAATGTGAAAAAACGACACTGCCATCAAACCACAGCGACACTATTGCCAGTGTGACGTGCTCAGGTAATGTGAGGTGGTGTTGAAACAAACTTCACCATATCTTTTATTCATCATGGCATTCATTTATTGTGTCACTGGTTGTCCTGTGGTCCAGTTTGGAGAAGTGTTTTATTTTACACTATGCTACACAAATTGACCTGATAGGGGCGCTATAAAAGTTTTGACTTTTAAGGGTCACAGCTGCGCTATCGCTGGTCTGACAGGGATACTACAATTAAAGTTTTGCTGAAAATTTGCAAATATCATTGATTTGTCTGAGACTGGTCTAAGAAATGCTTTAGTAGTGAAATAATCTGCTGATGCACGTCTGCAAGCAACTTCCTCATCCCTTTGCGAATTTGCTTTTTGGTTGCTACAACAGGGAACATCGAAGTGAACCTGACCAATGAGTGTTGGGGGCATGTCAACATTTGTGCGGGAGGGACGTGTGGAGGCGTGTGTGCAGACGCCTGGACAGAACAAAAGTCTGTGATGCTATGTGAGACACTCGGTTGTGGGAATGCAATCCTACCTCACATCAAGCCCCCTCCAACCGGCCATAAAGTGCTCTTCCAGAGTTTGCACACTACAGAGGAGACTACCAACCTGAACCAGTGCAACTTGGTCAAATATGATAAAAATTATAGCCCCTGTAACACAACACAAGCCTATGTTGTTTGCTCAGGTAATGGATTGCTTGAAAAATATTCATATGTTCAAAAATGTTATCATAATTAGATAATAATAACAATAATAATAATGTTGATCCTTTTGGTCATCTTAAATGACTTATGGATTCTTACCACCTCAAAAATGCCTATTTAAAAAATGTCAATAGACTATTACCTTCACCAAGGGGGGTGAAATATCTTTTATCTTTTGGCTAGGTAGGTAGATGAACATCTCACAGATTCCAGTGAAACCCGGATGACCATAGGTCAAAAAACAACTTATTCGTTTCTGGCGATCTGCCAATACAATGCAGTATAGGCCAAATCATTTTCCACCTAAACAAGCCAAACTGTTTATTTATCTCTCTTCGGTCAAATTCTTCACCAAATTTGGTACGTACCAACAGGTACCAACAGGTACGTACCAAATTTGTGCACAATAAATTAATTTCTCGTTGTTTTTTTTTTGTTTTTTTCACATGTCTCGTGTTTTCCCATAATTCTTAAAATGTTTTTAAGGTGTGTCTTATTTCATATAAACTAAGAATGCTCTTGAACACAATTAAAACCAAATTTATGTGAAACAATTGCATAATAATCAGAGCATAAACAGCTACATTACCTATTTAAATGGTCATAATTCAGTGGTCTTGAGCTTGATTTTCTTACAATTTATTTGATCTTTGCACAAAGCTGACATTATTGACCATCAGTGTGTATTTCAATCCAGAACCAGATTAATAAAATAGCAAATGAGACGAAAATAACAGAATGTAAGAATGACAACTCCTTACCTTTCATTGTTGTGTTGCAGGTAGTGTCAAGCCCAGATTTAATTCTACCAGAGACAAATGTTCTGGAAATGTGGAGATGTACTTTGAGGGCAAATGGCTTCCAGCGTGTGAGAAAGCTCTTAAAGACCCCAAAACACGACACACCATCTGTGGGGAGCTGAACTGTGGTCAGGCTGTCAACATGACTGCCTTTGGACCTGAAACATCAGGGGTTTCAGTCATTTCAAATATCGAGTGTTCTGCAAATGACAAGAAGTCATTAACAGCATGTAACATCACTTCTAATTCTGACCCCTGCACTCCTGCTGTCCTCCGATGCTCCAGTATGTCCAATTTTGTGTGTCTCCAGTTTGCCTCAAATTGATCACTTTCAAAATGTCTTCATTATCCCCACACTCTGTCACCTAATTTGAGCGTGCTTACGTTTTTCTTCTTGCATTCAAACAAATCTGGGACCGTCCTCTGAGGGAATAGTTCATTATTTTGTGAAATGTGCCAATTGGCTTCCTCACCAAGACATTGATGATTATATTAATACCTTTCTCATGTCTGTCAGACAAATAAGAAGCTGCTGCCAGGAGACTGTTAGCTTATCTTTGCGAGGAACAGCTTGCCTGCCTCTGTCCAATGGTAAAAAAGAAAATCCATTTACCAGCATGTCTTAAGCTCACTAACTAACGTGTTATATACTGTTTGTATCATCCATACAACAACCTATGTGTATAAACAACAGGTTGTGGTTTGACGGGTGATTATGTGATGGACTATTTCTTGGCTGTCACAGTCTTTGTGCTAAGCTAACCGGCTGCTGGATGTAAGCTTCATATTTAACGTGAAGATAGGAGTTTAGCGATTATCCTATTATCTAACAGCAAGAGAGCAGGTAAGCATATTTCCCAAAATGTCGAGCCATTTCTTTAACATCAACGCAAACGTAAATGAAGGTTATGTTATTTGGCTCAGCAGTTAAAATATAAACAAATCTTTAGACATAACAAACATGTGCAAGAGTCATAGTTTAATTGGTGGAGGATCACAGTTTAAACTAATTCTCACTAGTTTGTGTCCACAACATGTTATCTGCATCTTTGAGTTCCTGCTAATTACATCAAGTTTTGGGAGTTTTGTATTTCCTCAATCTCATCTCACCTGTCCCCGTTGCTTATCTTAGAGTGGAGTAAGATCGCGCTGAAAGACGACATGGCCTGTAGCGGACGTGTGTATGTTCACTCGAAGGAAGAAACGATTCCTGTTTCCATTGATGGCTGGACACAAACTCAGGGCGACAGGCTTTGCCAGGATCTGCAATGTGGCAACATTGCGTCAAACAAGACATTTGGAGGGGATTCTCACACGAAGACAAGCTTCAGCTGTAAAGGTGTAGAGAATCCAGAAAGCATCTGGGACTGTGAAAAGCAAACCTTGTCCTCACAGCAGCGGCTCGTTATTGAATGTGACGGTAAAATTTGTTTATGCAGGATTGCTGTCAAATGATCATCCTATCTTTGCAGCTGCATTGGAAAGCTCCTAACAGTGACGCACAGGGGAAGCAGGAAGCAAGGGAAAACAGTTTAAGCAGCTAGCTGTTACATGTGTAATAATAAAGTACTAATTCATGTGGTAGAGGTATTCTACTGGCCAACTGACATAAATTAATTATAATTATGTAATTTCACAGTAGAATAACTGTTGTAAAACGTCCACGCACCATGTATTTGGCAGATGCTGGAGAAGTTTTGTTCTTCTTCATTGCTGCTATAGCCAAGTGGAAGTTTCACAACTGACACAAGGAAACGTTGTATACTTCTTTCAAAATAGGCCAATTCATTGTTAAAATAACTTTGCTAGTGTGGATTGATGTAAACCCTGGCAGCATGTGAACTTCTTTCTTCCACACCTTGGAAGTCCCCAGAGGCACAAAGAGCAGCACTCCATTTTCACTGTTAATGAGCGTCGTCAGTGACATTTTGTTAGCTGGTGATTGTGTGTTCATGCCTCGAGTGTTCTAAAAAATGTTAAGGCTACTGTTATGGACTTGATATGTTCTCTCATATTTAGCCATTGGTGTGACAGATGATATAGACGATCAGATTCATTCATCCTTTACTTCTTTACTCCTCCTTAAATTTTCTTTCTTGTTATTTTATTGCTTTCCTTCCTAGATGAGCCCAATGTCACCCTGTCAGGAAAATGTCACGGTGAAGTGAAGATAAAAAACACTGGAGTTTGCTCCACTGGCTGGACAGACCATTATTCCCACTTGGTTTGCCAAGAACAGGATTGTAGCAACGCTATTGTTGGTGACTTCGGGGGTGGAGATGCTAAATCAGGTGTAAACTACTACCATGTCAGTTGTGAGGACTACCATCACAAACTGGGCCAGTGCAAGCGAATCCTGGGAAGTTGTACTGGGCATGTGGTGTCCGTTTACTGCCGTGGTAAGTATGTGCTTTCTGTACCATCAAAGATGCAGATTGTGCATCTAATCCTCCCGTTGCCCTGCCTGAACAAATGTTGACACATTGTCTTCCCATAGTATTTTATACTTTTATTGATTCATCAGAGTGTGACAGAAGCGTTAACATGTTCTCTAGTTCAGGTAGTTCACTGAGTTTTAGCATCTTAGTTTTAGCATCTGCTTTTAGCCAGTGATTCTTATTTATCATATCTTATTTGAATATTAAGAATTTCTTGATCGCACAGTCAATGTGAAATACATGTTTCCCTTGTGCATGTTTGGGGACATTCATTTCAGGATGTTTGCAGCTAGCAGTGGTGCAGTGAATCCATTCCAATCAATTGTATTACGGCAACAGTTGCTAAGATAAGCTCACAATCTTCTAGCTCCAGCTTCATATGTAACAGACAGATGGGGGAGTGTTATGGATATTCTCATTGAACTCCTTGCAAGAAAAGCCTATTTCCTAAACTGTCTGAGTTAAACACAGCTAACAACCAAACACTGCTTCCCGAAGTTGAAGAGTTGAAGTTGAATTATTTTTTTTATTGATTTTGCAGGCAATGTCAAGTTCAACACCACAGAAAAATGTGGAGGTCAAATTGAAGTCAATTATCGAAATAGGTGGGAAAAAGTGTGTCCCCTGACATCATTTTCCTCAGAATTTCTGGAAAAGCTGTGTGTGAAGCTTAATTGTAGCGGTCACAATAGTAGTAGCAAAGTGATATCTGACAGCAAAAAAAAGGTAAATATTTGTTTATTTGTTTGTCTGTGGTGAGGTCCCATTCATTAGCCTGTATTCTGTACTATTTAACTGGGATCTTTTTCTATATATTGTCTTTATATTTCATTCAGCGCTCATTTTTAGCTGTCAGACAAATCTCTACATTGTTTTGTATGGCTGCATGAAAAGGTATTACTGTAAAAACTAAAGTTTAAATTTAACCGTATAGGACAACATGGAAACACAACTGTCTTGTACCGAAAATAAGAAGGATATCAACCACTGTGTCCACCCAGCGTCTTGTAAAGGAAGTGAACCAGCTGTGATCCACTGTAACGGTAACCAAAACCATGAATCCTTTCAGCTTTTTGAATTCTGTAACTTATTCAACATAAAACCAATTTCTGAGTTGGTTAATGTGGCATGGAATAACTACGTGAATGAAGTACCAGTCACACTCCAGTCCTAATGTTACTGTGTTTGATTTCAGGGTATGTGACAAAACCACCCATAGTAGATCCCCCAAAACCAAGCTACATAGTGCCTATTATCCTGGGAGTAGGATTTCTTCTGCTTGCGGTGATATTGATTGTTGTATTTATACGAATCTGCATTGTCAAGAAAGCCAAGAATGTCTCGTGTGAGTATATTGTTCTATTACACCAAGCTGCTATAGCTTCTGTTACAATTAAATACTGATTTATAATTTGTTTCACTTTTAATTAATTACCTCGAACAAGTACCATTCCAACAGACTGAAGACAAAATCAAAAATCCTAATCATTTCAGTGTAACGAAAAGGTGTACCGGAGCCTTTTTGCCACAAGAGGCCAGTCTTTCTGCGTGCTGACTAAATTCTGACTACTGTATAGTGTATAAGGCCAATTAAAACTATGGTATCACTGCTGCTTCCCCCCCCCCTGTTTTTCAGCTCTTAGAAACTCTCAGAAATTTAAATAGCATTACATCAGTCTGCTCACCAATGCTTGTTGGAGCAAAACATTTGACAGTCTTTAAAAGGTCCCGACCTCTTCAGAGTTGTGTTATGTGCGTGCGTTGTGTACAAACTGTTTGTCATATACCAGTGAACATCTAATGCTTTTTTTTAATATAGCGAGAATGTTGTCAAGAAAAGATGCAGAGTTTGAAAGTGGCGACTATGACGACGTCACGAGCAAAGCAAATGAAATGGAAGACTTTGGACATGGCAGTGAGTCTCAAAACATATTCATTCACTTATTTATTTATCAATTTCTTTGTCATATTCTAAACAGTGTATGGAATAGGGAATCCTATTCACAGGCTGCACCTTGTCCTCAATTATATATCACCAGTAGTATTATTAATGGGAGTAGTAGTATAAGAAGTAGTAAAATATTTAATTGCATTTTATTACTTATATCACTATATAATAATACTACATTACTACTATATTGATATATTTGTGCTTGTATATTATTATATAAAGGCTATATCATAGTATTCTTTTCAATGTCTATTATATTTCATATGATTGTATTATTACTGTATAGCATGTGTATAATATACTACACATGTATTATATTTAACGTATTACACTTTATTATTATATTTTTATGTATACTTATTATTCATAGCTAAACCTATATAGCCTACTTCTACTATATATATATTTCACAAAACATAGCTGCCAGAGTTGCACTACTGGATTTAATTTGCACACTTCACTTATAGAGTCTAAGGTATTGTAATCTAAACCTTTTTTCTGTTTTCTTACCTCTCAGCTTGTCTGTGTGTTGCTGTGACATGTGAATTTCATCTCGGGGATCAATAAAGTTTTATCTTAATGAACTTGATTTCAAAGTAAAAATAAGCACAGATTCAGAATACGGTGAAAACATCTTTCATGACAATGGAAACACAGGGCATTGTGATTTGAAATGTAGGACAATGTGAATGTATTTGTGGAAATGTTTTATTGCTGTTGTCCATGCAGGGTTCAGATCGGAAGCTGAAATGATCATGGAGAGCGACGAGCGGAGCAATGCCTCTTTTTCTTACGATGATATTGATGAAGCTGCTCCGGCTCTCCCCCTGAATTCTCATGCGGCCGCCGCCGCCGCTACCACCGCTGGTGCCTCAGGAGACAACTACATCCTTGATCAAAGCACAGGAAAGTTTTGAATCAGTTCATTCACATCTTTTTCCATCTTAAACACCAAATCTTGACAATTCCTCACATTGGCAGCGCTCACACTAAGCAAATCTTAACATGCAGCTATTTTTCTTCCTAACAGATGGGGTGACCTACGAGGTGGATGACCCGCAGGAGAATTACGATGACATTGAAGCCAGCCCTGAAGTCACTCGGACCAGAGCAGAAGTCCACGACAGCTCCCAAACCACACCTGAAAGCGTCACAGTGGCACCTCCAGGATTGGTACAGGGGGATGAGGACTACCTGGTACCGGGCCAAGATGGGTGAGCCAAAACTGGGTTTTAAATCTACTCAAATAAAATCCAATCTGGCAAAGTGGAACACCCAAAAAACCCAGCTATCCATTTACTCTGACAAAAACTAATTCAAAAAGTCCAAAATGACTACTCTATGGACAAACAATATCACAGAAAAGACATTTGCTGAAGTGATTAAAATAAACTTACAAATAATGCATAAAATAAAAGTAATTGAATTATGTACGATCTGAATATTGATCATTTCGAGATGGTGCAGTTTATGAGTAGGAAACAGGACATATTTCAGAGTCTTAGACATTTCCTGTAGAGACAGAAAACATAATCTAATTGTCTACAACTGATTTGTGTACCTACCAGTGAGATTAAGGTAGCTTTATCTCTTATTTTACATAACTGTGTATTATTAAATGTACATGTTAACCTGCCGTCAAATCACTGGTGAGGAAAATTAGTGGTATATTGTTCTTTCTCTTTAAATGTACAAAGTTAGAGTGATAAAAGATTCAATCAGAATGCAAAGTTGGAATTTCACGTTTATATCATTTTCCTTTTTTTTTGTCTACGGTCTACCGCCTCTTGTTGATTTTATGGCTTCTTTTGAAACGTGCTCAATCATATATGATTTTATTTTTTGATTAAACATACTTTAAAAACAATTGTATGTATATACAGCAGTTGAGCTAGCTGAGCTTGTATGCTTTCCGCAATATTTTATGACTTTTGCTGTAGTTTGTCAATGTAACTATCACTTGCAATCCCTCAAAACACCTACATGAAAAAGGTCTTTACCAGTCATAAAATAAGCACAGAGACAGCAAAAACGAAATAGATATTAAGACATTGTTACATTGTATATTTTTAAGTTTAAGAGCTTTGTAAGAATGTTTAACATTAAGATTTCACTGTCACATTAATGTTTTTTTTTTTTTTTTAAAGGAATAGAAGCTGAGAGTTAGATGAGAATATATCGATACCACTCTCATGTCTGTACGGTAAATATGAAGCTACAACCAGCAGCCAGTTAGCTTAACTAAGCATAAAGACTGGAAAAAAGGGGGGAAACAGCTAGCCTGGCTCTGTCTGAAGGTAGGAAAAGCCACCCAGAAGCATGTCCAAAGCTCACTATCACATTATATCTTGCTTGTTTAATTCATACAAAAACTAAAGTCAAATAAACAAGTTGGGGTTTTACGAGGATCATGTGCGAGACTATTTCTCGACAACGTGTTGTCTTCAGTGTTTGTACGGAACAAACAAATACAAATGTGTTCATTATAAAAATGTATACTGGTAGACGGATATTGTTACCTTTGGACAGAGTCAGGCTAGCTGTTTCCCCCTGCTTCCAGTCTTTGTGCTAAGCTAAGCTAATTTTCAAGTGGCTCGAGCTTCATATTTGCCATACAGATATAAGAGTGGTATCAATCTTCTCATTTAACTCTCTGCGAGAAAGTAAATAAGTTTTATTCCCAAAATGTCAAACTATTCCTTTAAACATATTCTATAAAACATGAATATAATGTTCAGTTAGCGATGATTGTCATCTTTAGTGTTTGAGTGTCTTCAACAACAATATAGGTGTTGTAAAGTACTTACTAAACTGATTAAAAAAATCAGAAAGAAAAAAAACAGTTAACCGTCTCTTTTATATGATCTCTCTCATGGTGTGTTTAAATGCATTGTCAGTGCATCATAGCATCATCTGTGCAGCAATTACTGTATCGTGTGTCATTAGAGCAATGAATAGCACTACTTCATTGAAGAAGCCGTTAAAATAAATATGTACACCTTATGTGTGGGCCCTGTGTTATGAGCAGTTTTGTGCAGAAACAACATTAAATTCATGAGCGAGACTCATTGTATACTCTGTGTTACCACTTTTAGGTGTTATCCTCTACTTGCATCTAATAATGCCACTGAGACTCCTGGGTTTTAGAAATGGCTCAGATGTTGAGTATCAAACTGTATGTTATATATGTCATATATAGTTTGATACACAGCACAATAAGCCGTTTTCTTCATAACACATCGTTTGTAGAGTGACTCAAGATTGCCTGAAATGTACTGCTGGTCTCATCTTTAGCAATGCAATAGTGTCTTATATAGCTTTCAAGTTGTTTTTATTGTTTTTACGTTAATTTGTTGATTATTAATTCATTGCTGTTATTTTGCTCTGCATTTAACACACAAAGCCAAGCCGTGCCCCTGGATGAAGAAATCCTAACACTCTGGCTCTGCTCAAAACATTTTGAATACAGTTTCATCTCCATGCACTTTAACATTCTCTGTAATCACTTAAACATTTCCCCCAATGGTCGAGACGTAGAGAGAGCAGCTGCTCGCTGCAAATGTTAACATGAGTAAGGCCATCCGAAAGGGACTGACAGACATACTGAGACTGACTGACCTGCTAGAGCCTCACATGTTTAGTCAGGAGTTAGCCAAGGGCCACTGAGATCACAGCGCGAGCGATACACCCAAAGGGACTAATTTGTAAGCAGCAGCCAGCGTGTGATATGTAAACATCACACCCAGCCTCGCTTTCTGGGGCCTTGCTGAGGGATCATGATGTAGGATTAAGTCTGTTGTGTGGCTGAAGCTGAAATAGATACAGCGGAGACATAGTGATCTGTAAGTGAAAGAGGTCATGTTTTCATTCAGTTGCAGGTGGCAGTGGGCGACCTAAAAGGGCTTAAGCGTTGTGTAGTTGCTAAAATCCTCTTGGTCTACAACAGAAATGACCTCTGTTCATAGTAAGGCAGTTGTAAGCAAACTCTGGTCAGCAGTGATCTGAGGTATTCTTATCGCTGTGATCCTCTGACCCTCTTTCCACCTGGCATTAAAATATCATACTGGTGTTTAGCCCATTCACCTCAAATCATGTTTAATGTATCATTTTAATGAAAGTGTGCTATTTTTAGCCACGCTAGTTGCGAAGCTCTTGGAATAACAGCCATTCCATTGGTCGACCACTTTGGTCCAGACTGAAATATCATCAACAAGTGCTGGATGGATTGCCATTCAATCTGATACAAATGCTCATGGTCCCCAGAGGATGAACCTGACTGGGGATCCCTTCACTTTTTCTCTATCACAATTGTGGTACACACGTTCATGTTCCCCTCAGGTTGAATTGCAGTAACTTTGGTGATTTCTTAACTTTTCACCCGTTTTTCCAGTTCTTGGGTTTATGACCACATATTTTTGGTTTATGACCTAAAACTAAACTAAGATTGTCAACATGGTAAACATTATATCTGCTAAATGTCAGTATGTTAGCATTATCATTTAGCATGTTAGTATGCTGACCTTAGCATTTAGCTCAAATGACCTCTGTGCCTAAGTAAAGCCTCATAGAGCTGCTAGCGTGGTTGTAGACTATAAGTGATTTTTCTTCCTTCAAGGTACTCTTTTGTCATAATTTCAATACAGTATAAAAATCCACTTGCACTTTGTTATTGTTGTACGGTAATGCCGTTTGAAAGGGCTTTCAGGATGCACCAACAACTGAGATTTGAGAGTGAGATCACCAAAATCACTTTTGCCAAAGTCTTTAGTAAATGTAGATAAATTGGTGCAGCTTGGATGCTAATATATTTGATTAAAAAAAAAAATGCCTGCACACTGGTAGGTAGCAACAGAGAAGATGAGGCTACTGTTTTGCATGTACATATTATAAAGCAATAATATGCACAGCACTTGTTTTATTGTCAAAATTTAGCGTGCATATAATAACAGATGGATTATCACGAGGCAATAAAGTCAATCAGGATATGAGATTTTTCTTTATGGAGGACCTTCGACACACCTTTATCTTATGTGAATTTCAGTGTAAGTCTATCATCTTTTCAGACAATTCCATGAAGTTTTAGCAACAATGTTAAGGTAACTTGATATTCTGAAAGAACAAGGAACAGCTTGTCTTGAAATGAGCCCATTCTCAGACAACTTTCAAATATCCATCCAACACTCCACCTCGTGCTGGCTTTTTGTGGAGGTAACAGATGAGACATCAGCTGGGAGAACGGCCCCAGTTGTGGTGATTTTCCATAACACACAGAGTGGTATTATTAATAGTGCTCCCGTGTGAATGGCTGGGTGTCTTGGTGGGGGGTGGGGGGGGACAACAGACAAGTAGTGTGAGAGAGGACTTTAATCATGTTCTTACTATATGTGTTTATCTCCCAGTTCAGTTTAGGAATATTAACCCAATAAATATCTAGAAGCAGGGCACCTTTTAGGCATAGCGGATCTAGTTGTTTACTGGGGGTGCCATGAGTCAGAGGAGGGCCACAGAGAAGTTTTGTAATGAATTCTTGACAGTCTACTTTTAAAAGTCTGACGCGGTGCTGTCTAGTGCCTGCATTTCATTTACTTCTTTAATCTTTTGAATTGAGGTATATTGGAAGCTAAGTGGGAACTTGAAGCTGTATTGTGTTGGAACAAATAAATCAGAATTAAAATATATAAATGTGTTCAATGTGCCTCTGCCACTGAATATCTGATTTTGGTAAAACCTGTACCTCAGTCAGTATAGGAATAACAAAGTCTGGGAAGTTGCAGAGATTTAGACCCCTTCTACACAGACAATCGGAAACCTGGATAATGTTAAAAGCATGTATGCAGAGATGCGAATACTTATGTTCCATGTAAACACCATACTCCAAATATGATTCAAACCAACTGGGATACTATTGTGCATGTAAACGAACTCATTGATGGACTACATGTTGATGACAGAGCGGAAGTTGACTGAAGTTGAGTTAAGTTGTAAAAAACAAAAATATCATTGCCTTATTTGGCTATGAGCAGGTCAGTGGCCTAGGCAGTGTTTCCCAACCTTTTTTTTTTGAGATGTGAGATGGGTTCAAGTACCCCGTTAGTAAACAATGACATGGTTTTCATGAAATTGTTTCAGAGAAGGTCCTGTGGCGAATCCTCACACAGTGATCCTGGACTTGTCAAAGTTTCAGTTTGGTTTTATTCTTTGTTTTCAGAATGTTTGCATTTGAAGTTGTGAAAAATTCCTTTGACTAGTGTTTAGTCCATTTATTGGCAACATGTTATTTATTGTCCCCCTATTTAGCATGTATAAGCAGTATATAAACATTTAATAAATGGCCTATATATATATAAGACACTGTCATTGTAAGCAGATAAATTATAAGTGTTTATTAATGTATTTTTCTATAACTTTAACTTCTCTTGTGGGCACCATAAGTGAAGGCTGGTGTATAATCAGATAATGAATGACAATAAAGTAAAGCAGATACAAAATGTATCCTTGTAGTAAAAATTCTAGTTGTTGACAAATACTGTCTATGAATAAACACTTAAAAATGCCATAATAGCTGCATACATTATAGTGTGTAATAAACCAGTTATTAAATGTTTATAATATACTGCTTATAAATGCTAAATAGGGGGACTTATTCTATTAATGGTAATGGGGTTCTCACTATATAATAAGCCATTGCGCCAGCAGTTGTAAATTATACTAAATCATAAATAAAGAGTCATTAGATAAAGTTTTCATGTCAGTGTCAGGTGTCCTGGAGGAGGATAAACACCCGCCAGAGAGATTTGTTTTCACAACCTAGCAACCCTAAAGTTATTCTTACTAAAGCTTTGAAATAATCTACAAAGCATTAGAAAATAATTTATATCATAATTTCTACATTTTCATATAAGCAGAGCTACCACACGTGCCCCTGGCTGGAAATGACTAGCCTAGGGCACCAAAAGGGCCACAAATGGCCCTTTCCGGGACATGAGTATCCATCGCAGTGAATGATGATTTACGAATATGTACTCAAGTATCACAAACATGACGACCATGTAGATAAGGTAAAGTGGAAAGCCCATGACCACAGTGCCTTTCACAACAGCACGAAAAGATCTTTATTTGGCAGGGGAAGGAAGTCATGTGATGATAAGAGTTATGGTTCTCGTGCAGATGTAGGTCCAAGGAAATTATACTTTGCTTATCGGTTCGGTCTACCATTGAGAGTTTGTACTGGTAGATTTAGCAGGAAAGAACAAATTCTCGTTCATATGCAAAAAAGTGAAAAAAGATCTGCATTGACGAACCTGAACATTTATATTTAAAAAATGTTTTTAAGATCTTTGGTAAGGCAAGATTTTTAACAATCACAAGATTGATACACTGCCTTATAATAATGCCTTATTACACAGAATAGGCATGCAAAACATTATTTTAATCTTTTTAACCACTCGGCCTGTTATGTGTGTGAACGCCAGGACAGATAGCTGGCGAGTCAAATGCCAACACAGGCTTTGCGGTCAGATTTACCTTGGCTGTGTGTTTGTATGGCAAGCCTGGATGTGCAGTCGGGCCCAAGGGTCAGCTGAAAGATGACCCTGGTTAGTGTAATGCCTTAAATATGCTGTAAAGCATGAGGGGGGCAAGCAGAATCAGGCCCTGTGCCTAGTTTGGCTCTGCCCTCTTCGAAGGCTGACATGTCCCGTCCTGAAAGCACCTGTGGCATCCTGTGTACCCGAACAAAAGCAGGATATTCATCAGTGGAGAGCCAGCTGCTGCCGATTGCCAAGAGATTATTCAACGTAAAGGGGCTGAAGAAGGCAAGTGAGGTAAGTAATGAAAACTCAGTGAGACAAAGGCACGGAGATCTGATATAGGTCATGAATCTAACTTCCAACAGGGTAATATGATATCTGGCCAAGAGAGTGGATGAAAAGAGCAAGACCACGTGGATGGATGCATCATTTTTACTTTTATTTTATTTTCCGTCTGCATTCTTACACAGCATGACCATATATACAACAATATGAACAATAACACTACAGTCATGTGAACTGTGTAGGGGATATGGTAAGAACCGTCATCACATGTGCACACTGATGTGTAATACTGATTTTGAATATATCTTTTACTTTTATATATATTTTGTAATTAAATCTTTGACTTTTTTAAACATCAGAATACTGGGTGGGTATACTAATGTGTTTGACATAACAAAAATTAAAACAAAAACAATTAAAATATTACAATATAACATTATATTGTGCATTATAAAAGAGAAAGATTTGATTTAACAACTTTTAAAAAATGTTGATCAATATATAATGAATATACATGCATCCTGCATCTATATGTAAGATGTGTTGCAGTTGATGGCAAAATTTGTCACTGAACTCTTGTGATTTATGAAAAGTCTTCAATTTAGTTGACCTGCAAGTAATTGGGAGAAGATGCCAATTCCTAAAAAAAAGGCCCTTTTGGAACTGACAAAAAAAAAATACATCCTACATATCAAAGATAATACTAAATATGAAAACTATCTTAGTAAACAATCCACTGTTAAAATATTATTTTCATTAGTTAGTGCAGCAACAGAGAGGAAACCTAGAAAGAACTACACTGCTTTTACTGAAAAGCTCTATGCGATAACTTGACACAACAGCGACACCCAGAGCAGAATGTCGGAATATGCAGAAGTCTGTTGCACTCCAGATGACATTAGGCGTTAAACAAGCATGTGCTGCTCGGTGCTTGACAGCGATATCTGCAAACACATGCCAAAGGGTAACAAAATCAATTTTATAATTGCTGTCCACAAACCCTGTGAAATACTTCCTCAACACCACTACAATTTCATGCTTTTGTACTATCCAATACAATATACATCTAAATCAAGTAAGGCAATTCTGAAAGGTCTTATGTTGAGCCAAATGCTTTGTTACATGCTGTTGGAGTCAATTACAACACTCGTAAAAAGTTAGCAGTTCATATCTTATCATAAAAATGTCATTACACATAGCTTTAAAGTGGCACTATGCGAAATGTAATGGGTTCATGTTCATGTTCCATCTGCTGCCTAATATTCCTATGGTTAAAAGTAATTTCATACAATAGCACGTTTTTGCATGTTCTCAGAACAGAGTAGGACTGCATAGACTTGAGCAGCACTGTCAAAAAACAAAGCAAATTTGACAAAAAAATAAGGATGAAGTTGCAAAAAAAACCATTGCTCATAAACTTTTAAACGCTTTTTTAATAAAAAAATAGAATTACCGCCCCGCAGTTGTATGCATCTGTGGACCAGTCAAATTGCAGTTTACATCCATCCATGTCTGTCCAGACTCATATAATATATGTAGTGAATACTTGGAAGAACTTGAATAAACTGTATAAAGTGTATTTTTTGGCTAAATGGAAATGTAATCTCTATATTGATGATAAATATGTCTGATTCCATGTATGAATATACATTTTTGAACTGATTAATGAAGGATTATCATTGATATGTTGGCTAAACAGGAACGCAGAGATTAGGTAATAATGCAGGACCCCCCTTAGCTGATATTGTCGTATAAAGTACTTAAAACCAGCTCTAAATATTAGAATCTTACTTACATTTAACGCATCAGTAATACTAATCCAATAATCTAATGTATAATACGTATTTTAAATGTTTAAGATGTAAAGTAAGTTAGCATTTTGCTTTTAAAATGTATGTACTTTGACATAGGTGGTAAGTAAGATGTTGAATGTATGACTTTTACTTAAGTAAAGGATCGGAGTATTTCTTCCACCGCAGGAACTCCAGCATCTGTGGACTCTTTGTTTATGTTGCTGTCTGAATTATCTTGTCAAGCGGTCTTTTAAATTGATTCTAGGACACAGTCACCCCTCTACATGATGTAAACACCATATGTGACATCACTACAAATCACGTGCCTGATAGCAGGCAGGTATGATTTAATGTCTCTTAAATTATTACATAATCACAATCACAATTATTTAATTGTACATTTCACATGCTGTCAAGGCATGTAGAATCTATGGATTATATAAAAATGCAGTCTGTTACTAAGTATTAGACTAACCCTCCACCTTGCCGTTCCCAGGATTATTCCCGGAGGCACATAATTCTACGTTTTCTGCTGTCTGCTGATGCCCAATCTCATGTACCTTCTTAAGCCACTCCTTCTCCACATAAGCTCTCACTTCCCCCACTGTACACCTCTTTCCTGCATCCAGAGCCAGGAGCTTGCCAAACATCTCCATGGCTTCTGGTGTGAACCTTTTCCACAAAGAAGGAATCTCTTCCTCAGTATTCGGTCTCTGCTCTGTTCTACACCATTCTGCGAACTCCTGGTAGAAGTCATCTGAGTCCACGCAGCGCTCCCAGGGGAAGTAGCCTGTAAGGATGCAGAAGATGACCACCCCGAAGGCCCAGGTGTCCAGGCTTGGTTCCACACTAAGTGGAGGAGTGGTCACTTCTTTCTGGCCCTCCAGCAGGGCCACGGTACAAAGCTCTGGGGCCATGTAGGGCAGGGTTCCCGTGATGAAGCGTATCAGGGTGCCTCTCTTCTGGGCCAGGCCAAAGTCTGCCAGCTTTACCTGGCAGCAGTGATTGTCCAACAGGAGGATGTTTTCAGGCTTGACGTCACGGTGGACCAAGCCATGGCTGTGGATGAACTCCAAAGCACTGGCGATCTGGAGGACACAACGTTTTACTGAAGATTCTGGGATACCCACCTAAAACAATCAGACAAAGGAGGGATAATGCTTTTTGTGTCGTTTGCATAGGTGCCAGAATAAAAAGTGAGGACATGTAGTACAATGCACTGCATAAAGAAATAAATCTGTATTGCCTCTGTATTGCAATGAACATTCGGACTTCATGAATTTTGGATTTGGACAGCCGTAGGCAATCATGAACTTCCTTTTCCAACCATACTATGCTGCTTTGTTTTTTAGCCACACCTGCAGAATGGCTCTGGAATGGCAATGTCGATGTGTCGGTCAGTTGTCGGTTAGCTATTGGGTGAATTGCCATGAAAGTTGGTACGGACGTTCATAGCTCCTAGACGATGAATGCTACTGACTTTGGTGATCCCCTGACATTTCCTCTAGCTTGGCATCTACTGGACGGATTGGCACAAAAGGTTGTTTGCAAATTTAGTTGCTTTTAACTGGCTGGTTCAGAGAGCAGTTTGTGATAGCCAAGAAGAGGAAAAAAATGACAAAATAATTTTTTCTATGGCAATCGGAAGTACATTCATTCAAGTATTATGCTAAATTACTTTACATGGTTCATGTACTGTACTTCAATATTTTCATTTTATCAAAATGTATACTACTACTCCACTTCTACTGAGGGGGGGGGTCTGTTTTCTTAGTCTCTTATTCTTGTCTTGCCAATGTTTGACTCACCTTTGGCTGGATGACAGCGAACAGGTCCCTCCCAATGACAAGCTCCTGGGCAAAGCAGTAGTGCTCATTAGAGTGGAAGGCAATGCCAAAGAGGCCCACGATGCAGGGGTGGCAGGACAGGTGTAAGGAGATGCAGTACTCTCGCAGAAAGCCCTGCAGCTTAGTCGAGGCTTTGGGCATCACTTTCAAGGCCATGGGAGTCCCTGCAGATCATACCTTACTTTAGCTATTCTTATCATCACTATTCACGCACATCTTCTTTGTCTTACTAAAGAAATGAAGAATTTATTTATGACCACTTCAGTGATTCTGCACTAATATTATTTGTTGTATACTGTGATAATTATCTAACATACCGTAGAATGGATTTTCTACAACCGTAAACTTATCCCAGGGTCCGCCCCCACCCCCACATGGTTTTTAAATTCAAAACCTCCAGGCCTCGAGCCAGCCATCCCCATGCCAGCCCGTGCTCTGCATTCTGCTCTCTCCTTTGCCTACACCGACCCAGTCATTGCTCCATTCTCTCAGGGTCGCCTGGGGTTCGAGGTTGCCATCGAATCAGAGGAGTGCATTCTTTTTTTTTTTTAATGAATCACGGTCATGCACAACCAATTTGCATTGCCTGGAAAGTTTTGTAAAGTTATTTCTTTTCAGGGACTGGAATGCTTGCTTATCTTTTGGATTTCAGCGCCCCTACACTAAATTACAGGCACTGATATAAAACAATATGACAGTATACAGTAACAGTATGACAGTTACAAAAAATTAAGACAAATTAAACATTTAATTAAAACAGATAACTTAATTTGTTCAGATGGCTATTTTTGAATATACCAAATCTTCTACTTTTTACCACAGACAACCTACTGTTACTAATGCTGGAGCCATAAAACACCTTACTTGCTTTTTTCCTGTGGGAAAAAGAGCTTCAGATATGTCAATGTAAATTATTTTATGAACATGATTTTATTACTGTAATTGGTGATACAAAGAAATTTTCTTCTCAAAGAGATTAGAAATGAAAGTGGAGTCATACCCCTGAAGCGATGTGTGACCAGCAGCACTTTGCCGTATTTCCCTCGGCCAATCTCCTTGATGATGTTGAAGTGTTCCTGGATCTCCAGGTGACTGAGGCTCTGTGCCGTTAGCTCCATCAGCTCGTCGATTAGGCTACCATCAGCGAGACCCAGCTCAATCATCTTTAACGACACACAGACAGGACAAAGCCAACACACACAGTTATTAGACTTCCATAAGGTGCATACTAACGGCATATTTTATACCTTATAAGACAAATCGCTATTTTCCAAAAAATATCACTAATTCTGTTTGGGTATAAACCGACCCTAAGAAAAGCTACACCATAGTGTATTTATCCCTATATATTAAAATGCAAAAATGCAACAGTATGTCATTATTATTGTATCCAATTACCCATGACATTTACAGTATTTTAGAATTTTGTCTCTGCCAGCCACATCTGACAAAGTATTTCAGATACAGTTTTATTAAAAAAACAATACTTCTCATGAGATAGAACATGATTTTTAAACTAATTTAGCTCAAAAACGGTTCCACTCTTTGCATTTGTCTTAGTACTTAATAAACATTGTATGGCGACTCCTAAAAAACTGCCTTCCTCAAGCTATTAGGATGTTGATCTCTGTCTTCTGACCTCTGTAGATCCTCTGCCTTGTCTAGCCCATTGTCGCCTGCTAAATTAATTTATTGTTTAGTTGGCCTACAGATGTGACATATGTAAATTTATTTAGCTATTTTTATTTATTTAGAATTTTTTATCTTAAACTTTTATCCTTTATAATTCTTCTTTTCCCCACTCATCTGTTAGTACAGCCTAAATGAATATGCCACAATGCACACAACACATATTGCTATTGTGAGAAATAATAAATATACTATATAACAATATATGACAAATGAAACCTTGAATCCTTCAATTCTTGAATAATATTAACAATGTGTATGTAAGATGTAGAAAGACAAACAGATGATTGAACTTCATGTTTAAGTTTTTTTAGTACAGGTTTTGTCAGTGGAAATTCATACATAATTGATCTAAAGTATCACTAAATATTATATTATCCAGCTATTAGAATTTGCTATTTACAGCAGTAGCAGTGATAGCATTAATTAGTAGCAGTATTGGATTTCACTTCATGGTTAGATACTGATCACTTTCAAGTCTTACCTTTTTGCAGTTGGTTCTCAGTACAGTCACTGGAGTCTGAAAACAGGCAAACCAAACACACAAAATGACTCACACCACCATGCTTACAGCTGACAAAATATAGCTAATCGATATGCTGTAGAAGTGCAGGCTGAATGTCTGTTCTGTCCGTCCTTCACCTTCACTGCCGCTGCTGCATTAATCAGTGTGCAGAGTGGACCTGAGAGCTTTTCACCACCCAGCACACAACCCTGCTCTCTAAAGCTGCGATGGGGACAGAGCCCACTTTGACAGCTGATTACAAACTGCCTCTGCAAAGGGCACACACACACACACACACACACACACACACACACACACACACTGGCCTACATATAGTATGATCAGCAATACGCATGGATATGCACAGCAAGTATATGTAATGCATATGCACATAAAAAGCATTGACATTTAGTTTCACAGACAAACAAGAAAACAACTGTCACTCATTCACATATTTGAACATAATGTGAACAGATTTATGAGTCTGTCATTACTAATGTGCACACACACAGATACAGTGTAGAACTATAATAGATTCAGAAGTGCCTCTGTGCCCCACAACCTGCCCTCAGTGATCTCACTACTTTGTATTAATGTCTTTGCATACAGTATGGCATGAAATTAGCATACCTGTCACACATGGTGATTTTGGCCTTTCAACACACTAAATCTGTGTTGTCATGCAGTCACTTTTGTGACTTTTATATGCTGGATTAAATAAATAAAACACTCAGACACAAAACTTTTACTAGTAATATATTGAAATACACTAGAATTTAACAAATATGTTATTTTTCTGTTCTCTATATTCTATTTAATCTCCGAAGCACATAAAACATTGTAGTATAAACCTTTTTTCAGTTCAATGTAACGTACATTTCTTTAAGGACTTTAAGGTACAAATTTTAGGTACTTGTACTCTCCTTTAGCGTTTCCATTTCATGCTATTTTTCTTACAGTTCAGTGTGAAATGTTGTACTTCACCAAATGTATTTGACAGCTATAGGCACTACTTTACAAATTAAGATTTTACATACAAAATGCATAATTTTATAAATTGCCACAAATTAAACCACCCGAGTATATAAAATTTGCTCCATCTAGATGAACTACAAAAGTAAAATGCTTATTTTTGATACTTAGGTCCTTTTACTTAATTAACACATTCAGTACAGGACTTTCAGTTGTTATTGAGTATTTTTACAATGTGATATTGTTACTTTTACTTTAGTAATAGATCTAATTTCTTCCTCTGCCACTGGCCTTTTGGCAGGGATTTGTCATCACGTCACAAACTGAGCTGAGATGCCAAGGAAATATGTGGTACAACACATGGGTCTGTAGCTCTGATTTGGTTACACACTGGTGCCATCCCACATTTGGTCTGGATCATGTCCTACATAGTTATAATGTGGCTTTGATTTTATTCTTTTTTCTTATATGGTTGAAGAAATGACAGAATTTGAGTATTACTGGAGAGCTCTGAACTTTAACATTTACAGTTAGGAAACGATACATCCTATCCTGCAACAAGTAAAGGGAAATGGATGCCATGATGCAAAGACAAATGAGGAAAACATGTCAAACAGGTATCTTACAGTATGTCATCCTGTGTTGCGTCCTCACCCCAAACAAACCATTTTTCTGTCTCCCCTGAACAGCACAAGACATGTTTTATTTAGCCAAGTTAGTGTGCGCCTTTAAGGCTCGTCAGTCCACCACTTTGGTCCATTAAATCGGTTGCCTTGAAATTTGGTGCAGTTGTTTATGCTCCTGAAACGATGAATCCTTCAAACATTGGTGATCCCATGAGTATTCCTCTAGCGCCACCATGAGGTTGTCATTTTGTTTTCTTACTGGAATATTTGCATGGATTACCATGACATTTGGTACAGATATCCACGGTGCCCAGAGGATGAATCTTAATGAATTTGGTGATTCTCTGGCTTTTTATATAGCACCATCATCAGGTCAAAATGTCATTGTATCCATCACTTTGGTTTATATCCAAAAACCTGCAAAACTAAAGACATTGCCATTGGCCTCAGCTGTACTTTGTGTTTAGTGCTAATTAGTAAATAATACCCTCCTAAACTAAAGTAAGTTGGTGAACATGGTAAACATTAGGTCTTACCCTCATGGCCCTGAAGTGGAAGCCATGAATGCACTCAAGCTGTGGCACTCATACAGACAAATCCCCTGGGGTGTTGCCTACAACTTGACCAGGCTTAATGGGGTGTTGTTGTCTGCACCTGTGTGCGAGTAAGTGTGTCTGTGTGTTTGCGTTGGCCTGTGTTTCATTTACTGTGAACTCACTCAACACTGTGACCCGTGGAAGTTATTCTGGGGGCCCCAGACGCAGGACTAACGGATACTTTGCTGTGTTGGCCTCTGCAGAGTGGTGGAAGGTTAATAAGGTGTCAGGCAGTGCAGTCCAGGGCTACTGGCTTTCTCAAAAGCTACAAAGGTCATTTTGTATGAAATAACTGGTATATAGCTTAGATGCTTTTGGGTGAGCCATCCAAGTGAAGTGGTTAGACATTAGAATGGAACAAGGTTTTAAAATCTCAAATTAGCTCATTAGTCTACTTGAGGTAAAGTTTAGATCCGACTATATATACTGTATCTATGATTCTAAAAGCATCCTGTTATGTTCTGTAGTAGTCCACTAACATCATAGCAACCCTCCCCAGTGCCCAGTGAGGCTGTATGAGGCTGCCATCAGTGATTCAAGTTATGTTGTGGAGTGTGTTTTGAAGTTTGTGATCATCATGTTACGCTGTCACCACAGACATGGGGTCATGTCATATTTGGGATCTTTTACATCCCAGGATGGTGCAGCATAGTCTTTGAGGCGCCAGATAGGGTCCATATACCAACTTCCCATCTCATAACGATACTACTGCTGTCCTCATAGTCTCACAGGAATGGAATTACAGAGCTGTGTAGACTGACAAACTAGCTCCGTGCAGGCAGAGGTCTTGTTGTTCCTCTGGCAAACATTTTGAGATTAATTTTAAGAAGATACACCATGTAGTGTAGTCTCAGCTGTCAGTTCAGGGATATCAGTGTGAAGAGAGTGGTTATTTTCCACAATTAATATTAGAGGCATTCAAAAATTGTCTTGTTTTTGACAAGCAGTGAAACTGAAGCCACGGCTATCAATTCCAAAACACACTGGAGGGAAAATTAACGACAACTGATGATTGTTCCCGCCTCCACATCATGGAAATTTCATCTGGACCAATGAGGACAATGTTTCCAAAAGATTATCTGTTTTCTGCTGACATATCTGTGTAGACCCTCCCTGTGCCTAATTAATCAGTCATGATGTCTTCAAGTTCATAGTGTCACAGTTCTCTGAGGAAATCAGTGAGAATCGTTTGGGAACAGGAACATGCACTCTGTGCATCCAGAACAAAATAGGTCTTGGACGTGTTGATGATATAGCAACCATATTACCCATTACCAAGATGTTTCAAAATATATCTATACTTGGAAAAAAAAACAAGGCTTGCATGTTAAGATTGAGAAATTGAGTCCTGTGTGAAATTACACTAACATGTCATCATTTCCAAAAGTGTCACTCTTATCACAGACCATATCTGACAGCTATTCTGAACACTGGCCAGGACATTAATGTGAGGTTGTGACCTACTCTTTCTACCTACACAAATTGCCTTTCAGTCATTTGGCTAGTTTACAGACACTTTATTTTTATGTGAAATGTTCACTCCACCACACATTAAAATATAGACATGTCCAGGCACTTGGTGTAAGCACCTGCTGTGGAAGAAAATATTTATCAATCACCAGTAATGATTCTGGGTATAGGGTTCTTAGGCGTGAGAAACTGCATCTTTACAGTCCAACTCTTGCTGACAGATGGTTCATCTTGTGCCATGGTAGTCTTACTCACACACAGACACACACACACATGCACAAACTTGCAAAAGGCATGCAAAGCATCAACACACACATGTACATACACACGGCTTTAAAATTCCCAACTACATTTATCAGCTGCTGCTTTTAAGTTAGGACGGTTCACTATCATCACACCCACCTGAATGATCATCCATATAACTATTGTTTAATAATTTTCATTATGTACCGATAATACTTGATCATTGATTTAGTGTCCACGATTACAAATTATTAGCCTTTAGCTACATAGATTCCATTCAGAAAGAGGAAGCTAGTTCAGTTAGCTGTGTCTCTTTCATTGGTCTAGTTGTGTTGACAGCAACTGCAGCCCTGTCTCCTAGAAATTACATCTATATATAATTATTTTGCAACAGCAAACATGTTTTTCCGTTTTCTATGAACATAATGAGGAAATGTTGTTAATTGACGTACCTGGCAAGTTGCAAAAATGTTGATACTGAATGTATCAGTAAAATGTTCACTTACAACTTATTTCATTTGTTTGCCGCCGAAATAGACACCCCTATCCCCTCCTTGCGACTCCAGAGCATGATACGTAACTGTACTGTTTCATTCACTAAAAGAAACGTTGTCTCTGAATATAATCTGGGCAGTGATTACGTTTGCCTGCCAATCGGAAGGTGAGCAGTTCAATCCCCCAGCCATGCGTCGAAGTATCCTTGAGCAAGATACTGAACCCCAAAATGCTCCCGAAGCTGCGCCTTCGGTTTGTGAATGTTCTCATATGTAAGTCGCTTTGGATAAAAGCGTCTGCTAAATGACTAAATGTAAATGTAAATGTACGTTGTCACTGCAACATAATTATGAAAACAATTTAGTAATATACAAATATAATTTCTAGGAGACAGAGTTGGCAAATTATCAAAACTCTCACTCAGTAATCTTCAGCACTCCATAAGTTACCCAGCAATTTGAATCATGGCACTTAACTTGTGGAGTCACAAACTAAAATGTGAATGCTGTAATTACAGTTGTGACTAACTGCAAAAAGCAATGGCTAACAATGTCAGCCTGTCAGATGGTTAACTGCCTGTGAGGCCTTTGGAACTGTAGTAATATTATGAACTATTTTTTTTGCCCGCCCACATAGATGGACCAATCCAATTACAGTGCAGATATTGCAAGTCAGAACACTAATATAGGGGGCGCTATGACAACAGAAAAATATATAAAACTTAAATTTCCTCTTTTATGTAATTACAATTGCAACCAAATAAGAACACAAGTCAATATATATATATATATATAGACTTCAGATGTTGTACCTGGAATCTGCTGGAGCCACTCTCCC
Organism: Coreoperca whiteheadi; assembly: GCA_011952105.1. NCBI lineage: Eukaryota > Metazoa > Chordata > Actinopteri > Centrarchiformes > Sinipercidae > Coreoperca > Coreoperca whiteheadi. Next base: position 3,055,304 of record CM022479.1, read on the forward strand.
AGTTTGGTGGTCTCAACCCCCAGTGCTCCAATTACCACCGGCACCACTGTTGCTTTTACTCTCCACATCTTATCTAGCTCCTCTTTCAGCCCTTGGTATTTTCCGAGCTTCTCGTGTTCCTTCTTCTTGATGTTGCTGTTGCTTGGGTTTGGTACATCTATCACCACTGCCTTCGTTTGCTGTTTGTCAATCAGCACAATGTCTGGTTGGTTAGCCATCACCAGTTTGTCGGTCTGGATCTGGAATTCCCACAGTATCTTAGCTCGGTCATTCTCAGTTACCTCAGGAGGTGTCTTCCATTTTGACCTTGGGACGTCCAGCCCATACTCATGGCAGATGTTCCTGTACACTATGCCAGCCAGTTGGTTATGGTGTTCCATGTGTGCTGTTCCTGCCTGCATCTTATACCCTGCTGTTATGCGCTGAACTGTCTCAGGGACGTCTTTGCACCGTCTGCAGTGGTAGTCTGGGGTTACCACACCAGACAGGATCCCAACCTCTATTGATCTTGTACTGAGTGCTTGTTCTTGTGCAGCCATGATTAGTGCTTCTGTGCTGTCCTTCAGTCCAGCCTTTTCCAGCCACTGGTAAGATTTCTTGATATCAGCCACTTCTATCTGTGGTACATGCCGTGCAGGGGCTCGTCTCTCCATGATGATTTATGCTCCTCCTCATCATCCTCGGGTTTCTGCTGCCTGAGGTATTCACTTAGCTGTTCATCATTGGGGGCCATCTTTCTGAATCCTTTCTGGATCTTTGATTCATCCTGGACAGTGGTTCGGACACTCACTAGTCCTCAGCCTCCCTCGTTCCGATAAGTGTACAGTCCAGTCTCAGGGTGCTGGATTTGTGGTGAATCCTTCCATGCATTATGAAGCGCTTCCTTGTCTTGATATCAGTGGCCTCTATCTCCTCCTTTATTATACCAGCAGGTTATCTAATGGCTGGCGGGGTGTATGTGTTGATGGCTCAGATCTTGTTCTTCACATTTAGCTGACATTTAAGGACCTGCCTTAGTCTGTGACATACATACACACCCATACATACAGTGGCAAGAAAAAGTATGTGAACCTTTTGGAATTTCATGGTTTTCTGATAAAATTTGTCATGTAATGTGATCTGATCTTCATCTAAGTCAAGGGTGTTGACAAACATGTCTAAAAATAATTACACAAAACAAATTCTGATCTTTATTGAACACACTTATTCAACATTCAAAATTGCAGTGGAAAAAGTAAGTGAACCCTTAGAATTAATAACTGGTTGACCCCCCCTTGGCAGCAATAACCTCAACCAGGTGCTTCCTGTAGATGTGGATCTGACCTGCACATCGTTGGAGGAATTTTAACCCATTCCTCCTGGCAGAACTGCTTTAGCGCTGTCATTCTTTGGAGGTCTCATATGTATGGCCCTCTTCAAGTCAATCCATAGCATCTCTATTGGGTCAAGGTCTGGGCTCTGACTTGGCCACTCCAAAAGGCGGATTTTGTTTTTCTGAAGCCATTCGGTTGTGGACGTCATTGTGCTCTTGGTGTCATTTTCACTGGGCACCCACTTCTTGGTAGAGTTGCAACAGTCCCAAAGTGTCTCCATATGTAGATTGTAGACAGGTGAATTTCTAATCTTTGAAATAGCTTCGTAACCCGTTCCAGATTTATGTAAGGAAACAAATCTTGACCGTAGCTCCTCTGAAAGCTCTTTTTGGCGACGCATGGCTCACATAAGCGTGTTCTTCTTGTGCAGAGCAAACTCCAAAATTTTGAGTGCTTTTTATCAGTCAAAGTAGCTGAAGTCACACCTCCAAAAATATTATCTTAACAAGACTCAAGGATTGCTAATACCTGACTCCAAATCGCTTTTTTGAGGTCATTGAATCAAGGGTTCACATGCTTTTTCCACAAGCACTATGAGGTTCTCTTTCAAGGGAACTTCAACGCTGCGTCAGCTGACGCTATGGGGAACGCCGTCAGCGTGACCGCCTCTGAATCTCTCTTAACATCAACACATGACGCACGCCGGTGGAACCGGAGGTTACAAAGGGAGCCGGCTTCACCGTTGTCGTCAGTCTTCTGATCTTCAGCAAGCGTGCTGGGTCTCTGTGAAAATGACGAGTGTGAAGCGGTTCTGGCAGTTTATTCCTCCCTGCCCGCGTGTGGCAACACACGTGTTTGGGTTAGCTGTTTTGGGTTTAGAGCTCGCTCTATCCGCCCTCGAGGTTGACCTCGAGCAGCTTGAGCGTCTCCTCGTGAGCTCGCTCCGCTCTCCGTGCTCCGCTTCATGTGGGTCCCGCGGCTGCCAAGGCAGCCCGGCGGCGGCACTAAGAAAGGGAGGACACGCTCATCTGCTAATTCCCACCCGTTTTCGGGGTCAGAAACCCGCATCGCAGCTTCTTCCGCCTTGGAACGGGGGACGTGTTCTGAAGCCGCACACATTGTGTCTGCTGTCTGGATTGAGAGCAGGCTCTGGCAGCCCTGAGGGGTTGTCTGTGAGCAAGTTTAGTGCCCTCTCTGAGGAGAGACAAGATGCTCCGCTCTCGACTGACTGTTTGTTGTTTGCTGAAACAGTCTAACCCCATTCGGGATCCAAAAGCCCGCGCTGAGTCCGCGACGTCTTCCGCACGGGATGTGGAGCCCACGCAGAGAGGATCTTGTTCTGAGGAGCTGGATGTCCTGAACGCGGAAGGCAGTGACGTGGGTGGCTCGTCAGCCCAGTCACCGCAGCTTGAGGAGCTGCTGGAGGCGGTTTCCCAAGAGTGGAAAATGGTGGATAGGCTCAATATTGCCTGGCCAGCGGAGCAGTAGGACACTCATCGCCGGGATAAGCTCGGTGTGTTTCCTTCTAGCCAAACCTCCACGCCCACGTCGGGACCTGCCGTTCTTCTGGTTTTCTTGCCCGACTGGTCGCCAGTCTGCGTCGATCAGTGGGTGCAAGGAGAACGGCTAGGCTACATCGCACTATATCGTTTTAGTGGGCAAGGCATACATGGCAGCGGGTCAGGCTGGGCGACGTCAGTGGAGCCCTCACAGCCGAGGATGGGAAGGAGCTCCTCCATGCTACGGCAGCGGTTTAGTCCCCCGCTACCAGAGGTCTCGGGTTGGAACTGAGGGTGGACCACCTCAGCCTTCAACATCTCGCAGCTCCTACATGCTGGCTCAGAAAGTGAGTGTGGCGCAGAGTGCCCCTTCCCAATGGGGTTCACTCCCGTCCACTTGACAAAGGCCTGAGAGGGAGAAGACGGACCTGAGGGCCGTGCTTCTTGCCCGACAGGGTTCACAGAAGCCCTGACGTGAGCATCAGGCCTCAGAGGGCGCCCCCCTTAGGGGTCGAGCACAAGCCTGCTCCCCCATCGAGCCCTTGGGAGCTCAGCCTCCTAACCGCGCTGCCGGTGGCGCTTCGGGCTGAGCGAGTTCCATGCAACCACTGCCTTTAGACCTGCACGGCCATGCACCAGTCAGGCCAGAGTTTCATCCTCTACAGAGGCCTGTAGATGTTCCTTTCTGGTTAACTCCCGCCGTACCAGCGCGGGTCTGGACATGTGGTCTGGCATGTACATGCCGGTCCTCGGGAATTTTCCCCCGCTGCAGCGCTCCGGGTAACCGAGGCCGCCACTCCAGTTCCCCAGACACCAGCCTCGAGCAGTTGGTTCCCCTGAGGGACTTTTGTGCCCGCTTGGGAAGCTTGACCCGGCGTGTTGCACTGAGTTTGAGTACCGTCTGACAAGGTTGCAAGCTTCAGTTCTGGTCCACACCCCCAATATTCCGAGGGATCTTGGAAACAGGTTGACTGAGTACAACCACAAGTGATGGAGCGAGAAATACATTCTCTCTTTTGCATACATATGTATGCGTGTATGTATGTTTGTATGGGTGTACATGTATGTATGTATGTATGTATTTGTGTGTGTATGTAGGCATGTATGTATGTGTGTATGTATCCATGCATGTATCTATGTATGTATGTATGTGTCGGTGTGTATGTATGTATGTATGTATGTAGTATGAGTGTATATATTTGTGTATGTATGTATGCATGTATTTATGTATGGGTATTTGTATGTGCGTATGTATGTATGTAAAGGTCTATAAATGTATGAATGTATGTATGTATGTATGTATGTATGTTTGTGTGGGTGTACATGTGTATATGTATGCATGTATGTATGTATGTATGTATCTATATATGCATGTATTTATGGGTATACATATATGTATTTATGTATGTAGTATGGGTGTATATATGTATGTTTGTATGTATGCATGAATGTATTTATATATTTTTGCATGTTAGTATGGGTGTTTGTATATGTGGGAGTGTATGTATTGGTGTGTGTTTGGGTGTATGTATGTATGTATGTATGTATGTATGAATGTATGGGAGTATATATTTGTGTGTGTATGTATGTATATATGTATTAATGTATTTATATATTTTTGTTTGTTAGTATGGATGTATGTATGTATGTGGGTGTGTATGTATTGGTGTTTGTTTGGGTGTATGTATGTAACGGTATGTATGTATGCATGTATGTATGGGAGTATATATTTGTGTGTGTATGTATGCATGTATGGGTGTAAATGGGTGTATGTATTTATGCATGAATGTATTTATATATTTTTGTATGTTAGTATGGGTGGATGTATGTATGTGGGTGTGTATGTATTGGTGTTTGTTTGGCTGTATGTATGTAAGTATGTATGTATGCATGTATGTATGGGAGTATATATTTGTGTGTGTATGTATGCATCTATGTATGTAAGTATGTATGTATGTATGTTTGTAGGGTTTTATAAAATGTATGTATCTATGTATGTAGGTAAGCGTGTATGTATGTCTTTATGTATGTATGTATATATTTGTGTATGTATGTATGTATCTATAAATGTATGTATGAATATATGTATGTATCTTTGTATTTATGTATGTGTGTATGTATGTATGTATGTATCTACATGTATGTAGGGCGGAGGTGGGTTGGTGGCAGAGTGGTCGTCCACCAATCGGAAGGTTGGCGGTTCGATCCCGGCTTCCCCCGGCCATGTGTCGAAGTATCCTTGAGCAAGATACTGAACCCTGAACAGCTCCCGAAGCTGCGCCTTCGGTGTGTGAGTGAGTGTGACTGGTTAGTTTAATTTGTACTGATGGGCAGTTAGCTCCTGCCATCAGTGTATGAATGTGTGTGAATGGGGTGAATGTGACGTAGTGTAAAAGCTCTTTGAGTAGTCAGAAAGACTAGAAAGGCGCTATACAAGTACAGTCCATTTACCATGTATGAATGTATTTATATATTTTTGTATGTTAGTATGGGTGTATGTATGTATGTGGGTGTCTATGTATTGGTGTTTGTTTGGGTGTATGTATGTATGTATGTATGTATGTATGTATGTATGTATGTATGTATATATGTATGTATGGGTGTTTGTATGTCTAGTATGGTGTATTCATGTGTGTATGTATGTATGGGTTTACATGTATGTATGTATGCATGAATGGGTGTAAATATATATGTTTGTATGTATGTATGTATGTATGTATGTATGTATGTATGTATGTATGTATGTATGTATGTATGCATGCATTTATGGGTGTATATATCTATATGTGTATGGGTGTATGTATGTATGTATGGGTGTATGTATGTATTTATTTACATATGTATGTATATTCAGGATGCTATGGATAGACTTGAAGAGGTCCATACACACACAAGAATTTGACAGGGTTAAAGCAGTTCTGCTAGTAAGAATGAGTTAAATTCCTCCTCAACGATGTAATGGTCCTATCCACAGCTACAGGACGCGCCTTGTTGATGTCAATGCTTCCAAACAGAGGTTAATTTTTTTTTGAACACTTCCATGTTGAATGTTTAATGAGTGTGTTCAATAATGACATGAAAGATCAGAATCTGCTTGTGTAATTAATTTTATACCAGTGTTTGTAAATGCGTTTGACTTAGATGAAAAACAGAACACATCATATGAAACATTCATTCAGAAAACCACAAAGTTCCAAAAGGTTCAAGTACTTTTCCTTCCCACAGTATAAATATATTCATAGAAACAAATATGTACATACATACATACACCAATACATACATACGTACATACATACATACACATATATACAGCCATACATATATATATATACATAAATACATACACACATACATACATACATACATAAATACATATACCGAGACATTGACAAACCTATACATACATAGTTACATACATACATACATGTACATACATAGAATTATGAATGTATACATACTAATACATAGAAAAGATATGCATACATACATACATACATACATACATACATACATACATTCCCACATACACACACATATATATATATAT
>CM022479.1:3063884-3077780 GCA_011952105.1 Coreoperca whiteheadi
TTACATACATACATACATACATACATACATACATACATACATACATACATACATACATACAACCATACATACATACATACGTACATACGTACATACGTACATACATACATACACACATATAAACACATAAACCCATACATACACACATTTATAAAACCCTACAAACGTACATTTATACATACATACATACAAACATACATACAACCATACATAAATACATACATATAAACATACAGACATGTATACACATAAACCCATACATACACACATTTATAAAACCCTACAAACATACATACATACATACATACATACATACATACATACATACATACATACATACATACATACATACATAAATAGATAAGATATGCATACAAAATGCATACCTGCATAAATACATACATACATACAGACAAACATATACACACATAAACCCATACATACACAAATTTATAAAACCCTACAAACATACATACAACCATACATACAACCATACATACAACCATACAACCATACAACCATACATACAGACATACATACATACAACCATACATATAAACATACAGACATGTACACAGATAAACCCATACATACACACATTTGTAAAACCCTACAAACATACTTACATACATTCATACATACATACATACATACATTCAACCATACAACCATACATAAAACCATAAAACCATACAACCATACTACCATACATACATACACACATACATACATACATACATACATATACACACATACATACTCACATTAATAAAACCCTTCAAACATACATACATACATACATACAACCATACACCATACATACATACATACATACATACATACGTACATACATACCCACATACACACATATATATACACATATATTTAAACACCCATAGATATATATACTATGGGTGTGTACATACATACATACATACATACATACATACATACATACATACATACATACATACATACATACATACATACATACAGACATACAGACATGTACATTCATAAACCCATACATACACACATTAATAAAACCCTTCAAACATACATACATACATACATACATACCCACATACACACATATATATACACATATATTTAAACACCCATAGATATATACTATGGGTGTGCACAAACGAACATACATACATACATATATACATACATACAGTAAGACATACATATATACACACAAACACACATTTATATTCACATAAATTTACACACCCATTCATACATACATATATACACACACATATATACACCCATACATATACACGTATATTTAAACTCTCATACATACGTGTGTATATTTATGTATGTATATATGTGTGTGTATATTTGTGTATGTATGTATGTATGGGTTTATGGGATTGTCTGTCTTTCTGTCTGGATGGATGGATGGATTGACAGATGGTCCATCCACTTACTTCCACTAAAAAATCTCTATGTGTTTTAGTCAGGTTTTAGAATAAATCATAGTACTGAAAAGGCTCTTGTTAAAGTAATCAATGATCCAATGCAAAATAAATTCCATTTTTGTATTATTAGACCTGAGCGCTGGTTTTGACTGTGGTTGACATTCTACTAACTATACTTGACAACTGTATTGGCTTATCTGGAACTTTCCTTCAATGGTTTTCTTAAAAGTAAGGGCTTTCTCAGTATCTATTGGCAACTTGACATCTGAAGAAGCCATTTAAACTGTACACGGTCCCTCTTGGTGCCACCTTGCAAAACCACAATGTATCCTACCATTGCTATGCCGATGATACGATACTGTATGCCCCACTCTCCTTAGACAACCTTAGTCCTGTAAATGAGCTTGTCAGATTCACTGATGACATCAACCACTGGATGTCTCCAAACTTTCTACAAGTTAAATAATAAACTGAAAATCTCATAGTAGGCCCAAAAGTACCAAGGAAAGAGATTGTATCTATCTTATTTTTTCTAAAGTATAATCAGCATATCAGAAAGCTGGGTGTTATCATTGATGCCCATCTTAACTTCCTGCATCACATCACTACTATTACAAAGACAGCTTCCAACATGTAAAAGACATTTCCAAGTTAGTAGCTTCCTGTCCCAGTCTGGTCCAGTCCATGCATTCATCTCCAGCAGATTAGATTACTGTAATGCCCTTTTTGTAGAACTTCACTGGCTACCGGTGTTACGATGTTCAAGACTGGCGGACTCCAATACCAGGATGAGAAATTAACAGGGGTTTTATTGAAATGTGTACAGGGAGGTTGGTAGTTGTAGGGCTGGCAGGGAAGCAGTATATCTGGGTGGGCAAGTTGACCAGAGGGCAAGCAGGCAGGGTATTGGAGTGTGGCAGACTGGCAGGTGAGGCTGGATGCTGCTGAGGTGATGATCCTTAGAACACAGGAAAACTGAATTAGTACAATCCAACAAGATACAAACTGGAAACTTAACACATAGTTCCCTTTCAAGGGAACTTCAACGCTGCGTCAGCTGACGCTATGGGGAACGCCTCCAGCGTGACAGCCTCTGAATCTCTTGTAACAACTTAGACCAATCTTGATTGGGTCCGACGTCAACACGTGACGCACGCCGGCGGAACCGGAGGTATAAAGGGAGCCGGCTTCACTGTTGTCGTCAGCCTTCTGATCTTCAGCAAGCGAGTCTCAAAATGGCGAGTGTGAAGCGGTTTCGGCAGTGTGTTTACCCATGCCCACGCTATATCCCGGACGGCGACACCCACGACATGTGTGCGGCCTGTTTGGGTAGAGAGCATGCACTGGCAGCCCTCGAGGGGGCTGGCTGTGTGCATTGCGAGCGTCTCCCGGTTCGGAAGCTCCGCTCTCGGCTGGCGCTTTTCGAGGAAGGCGGCCAGCTCTGCTCCCCACGCGGTAAGGGACCGGCGGTTGCTGAGGCATCCCGGCGACTTCACTCCTGGGGATTGCAGATGGACCTCGGCGATGAAGGTGAGACGGCTTCGGCTCTTTCCTTCCCTTCATCCGCGGGGTCTTTCTCCCGCTTTCGGGATCCGGAAGCCCGCACCGGGTCGGCGGCTTCTTCCGTCCCGCAGCGGGAGCCCGCGGTCCGGGACTCCGGTTCTGAGGAACTGGATGTACTCGGAGCGGATGGCGGAGACATGGGTGGCTCGTCAGCCCATTCTCCGCAGTATGACGAGCTGCTGGAGGTGGTTTCCCGTGCGGTGGCTAGGCTCAATATCGCTTGGCCTGCGGAAGAGCAGGACGCTCGTCGCCGGAGTAAGCTCGACGAGCGTTTCCTTGTAGCCCCACCTCCTCGCCCGCGTCGGGAGTTACCGTTCTTTCCGGACCTCCATACTGAGGTATCGAGGTCCTGGTCCCGGCCGTATTCTACACGGCTTTCTGGCCCGACTGGTCGCCAGTACGCTTCGATCAGCGGGCGCAAAGAGAACGGTTACGGCACCATGCCTGGCATTGAGGAGACGCTGGCGGCGTACTTATCGCCGGAGGCCGCGTCCTCCCTGAAAACCCCGACGTTGCCTACTAAGCCATGCCGTACTACCTCGGCTTTAGTCGGCAAGGCTTACATGGCGGCAGGTCAGGCCGGTGCGTGCCTTCACACCATGGCGGTCTTGCAGGCGTACCAGGCCGATCTGCTTGACGACCTCGATGACGGGGGGCCCCTCGCATCCGAGGATGTGAAGGAGCTTCGCCGAGCGACAGATTTATCGCTCAGGGCCACGAAGGATACGGCCCGAGCTATCGGGCGCTCCATGGCCCTGCTCGTGGCGACAGAGCGCCACCTATGGCTAACTCTGTCTGGTATCAAGGAGAGGGATAAGACCTTCCTTTTGGATGCCCCGCTTTCACCCGCCGGTCTCTTCGGGGAAGCGGTGGACTCAGTGGTCGAGCTCTTCAGGGAAGCGCGCCAACAGGCTGCAGCCTTTCAGCGATTTATCCCTCGTCGAAAGAGGTCGCGGGCCGAGGCTGAGGGTGGACCACCTCAGCCTTCGACGTCTCGCAGCTCGTACATGCTGGCCCAAAAAGCGAGCGTGGCTCAGCGTGCCCCTCCCCAGCGGTCGAGGGGTTCGCTCCCGCCTGCTCGACGGGGGCCTGATCGGGAGAAGGCGGACCTGAGGGCCGTGCTTCTCGCCCGACAGGCTTCCAAAAAGCTAACGTGAGTGTCGGGCCTCTGAGGGCGCCCCCCCACATGGGTCGAGCGAAAAGATGTCTCCCCATTGGGCCCTCAGGAACTCAGCCGCTTCACCCCGCCGTCAGGGACGCTTCGGGGCGTGGCAAGTTCCGTGCAACCGCCGCCTTTAGACCTGCACGGACGTGCAGCAGTCGGGGCAGAGTTGCGTCCTCTACAGAGGCCTGTAGACGTTCATTTCCGGTTGTCTCCCGCCGCTTTGTCGCTTCGGGACGCCGTAGCTCTCACATCGCAGATACGGGGGGCGGTCATGCATGCACATGCCGATCCTCGGGGATTTCCCGCCGCTACAGCGCTTCGGGTAACCGAGGCCGCCACTACGGGTCTCCCAGGCACCAGCCTCGAGCGGTTGGTCCCCCTGAGGGAATTTCTGCCTGCTTGGGAAGCATTGCCCGGCGTGTCGCACTGGGTTTTGCGCACCGTCCGACAAGGCTACACGCTTCAGTTTCGGTCTCGACCCCCCGGATTCCGAGGAATCCTGGAGACCAGGGTCAACCAAGTACAAGCACAAGTGATGGAGCAAGAAATTCACTCCCTCCTGTACAAAGGGGCCATAGAACAGATCCCCGACAGCGAGATGTTTTCCGGGTTCTACAGCCGGTACTTTATAGTCCCGAAGAGAGACGGTGGTCTGCGCCCCATCTTGGATCTTCGTCGCCTGAACCGGCCTCTGAGGAGGCTCCGGTTCCGGATGTTAACGATCCCTATGATTGTGAGTCAAATTCAGTCCGAGGACTGGTTTGTCACAATCGATCTGAAGGACGCATACTTCCATGTCTCTGTCATTCCGGGACACCAGAAGTTCCTGCGGTTCGCTTTCGGGGGCAAAGCTTACCAATATCGGGTGCTTCCTTTCGGCCTAGCACTCTCCCCCCGCACCTTTACAAAATGCATGGATTCCTCTCAGACTCCAGGGGATCCGCATCCTCAATTACTTGGACGACTGGTTGATTCTAGCCCAGTCTCGTCTACTCGCGGTACAGCATCGAGATGTTGTACTTGCGCACTTGAGGTGCTTGGGGTTGAGGCTCAACACGAGCAAGAGCACGCTCACTCCAACACAAAGGATCACGTTCCTAGGAGTAGTGTGGGACTCAGTCACGTTGCGGGCACAATTGTCTCCCGCACGTGTCGAGTCGATCCTGACTATGGTACTCAGGATGCAGCTAGGCCGACATCTCACTGCAAATCAGTTTCAGAGACTGTTGGGCCTCATGGCTGCTGCATCCACCGTGATTCCGCTTGGATTGCTGCGCATGAGGCAACTGCAGTGGTGGCTCAGGGACGCCGGTTTTTCCCCGAGGGGCAATCCTTTTCGCCTGATCAAGGTTACGCCCAGATGCATGCGTGCCTTAGACAGGTGGAGACAACGGACGTTCCTGACCCAAGGCCCAGTGCTGGGCATGGTGTACCACCGTCGCACACTCTCGACGGACGCCTCCAGCACCGGATGGGGCGCGGTTCTGGAAGGCCGCACAGCCCGAGGTCTGTGGCTAACCCCGCATCTAGGGCACATAAATTGCCTGGAGATGCGAGCGGTCTTGTTGGCCTTACGGCACTTTCTCCCAGACCTCAGGAACCACCACGTGCTTGTCCGTTCCGACAACATGGCGGTGGTTTCCTACATAAATCGTCAAGGCGGTCTGGGGTCGCGCCCTCTGTGCAGACTGGCGCACCAGATCCTCTTGTGGTCCCAGAGGAGGTTGCTCTCTCTCAGAGCACTCTTTATACCTGGGTACCTCAACGTGGGAGCAGACATCCTGTTGAGGCAGGGGCCGAGGCCCGGGGAATGGAGACTGCACCCCGAGACGGTGCAGATGATATGGAGGCGATTCGGCAGAGCACAAGTGGACCTGTTCGCGTCCCCGGACAACGCTCACTGCCCCCTCTGGTTCTCCCTTGTATATCCAGCGCCCCTGGGGCTGGATGCCATGGCACAGCCGTGGCCGAGGCTGCGGCTGTATGCTTTTCCCCCGATTGCTCTGCTCCCGGGGGTTCTAGAGAAAGTTCGCCGAACGAGGGCCCAGCTGTTGCTCGTGGCCCCGTTCTGGCCCACCAGAATCTGGTTTTCGGGCCTGGTAGCCCTCCTGGATGGCCCCCCATGGGAGATTCCCGTCAGGAGGGACCTGCTATCGCAGGGCCGAGGCGAAATCTTTCATCCCCACCCGGGGAAGTTGAAGCTGTGGGTTTGGCCCCTGAGGGGGACCACCTCCGAGCTGCTGGTCTCTCTACCGAGGTAGTGGAAACCATTTTACACTCTAGAGCCCCCTCCACGAGGAAACTGTATGCGGGCAAGTGGAAAGTTTTCACTAAATGGTGCCTGGAGCGCCATCTTGACCCAGTTCACTGCCCGATGGCTTCAGTACTGGAGTTCCTCCAAAGCCGGTTTTCGGCTGGACTCTCCCCCGCTACACTTAAGGTGTATGTGGCTGCGATTGCAGCATTCCACAGCTTGGTGGATGGCTGCTCGCTGGGGAAACACTGCTTTGTTACCAGTTTCCTTCGTGGCACCTTGAGGATGAGGCCTCCGGTTCGAGTCAGAGTCCCTCCGTGGGATCTGACTGTGGTGCTGGATGGATTGACCACAGCACCGTTCGAGCCACTGGACAATGCATCGGACAGGTGTCTGGCCTTAAAAATGGTATTTTTGCTGGCCATGACCTCTCTTAAAAGAGTTGGAGATCTACAGTCCCTGTCGGTGGCTCCTGCTAACCTGGAGATCGTTCCAGGCGCGGTTAGAGCCATCCTGCATCCTGGGCCGGGATATGTACCTAAAGTACCCACTGAGGTGGCCCGGCCGGTTGTCCTGCAGGCGTTCCATCCTCCAGTATCGGCGGAACAGGAAGGTGAAAGGCTGCAACTGCTTTGTCCAGTCAGAGCCCTGGAGGTTTATGTCCGGAGGACATCCCAGTGGCGTAAATCGGACCAATTGCTGGTATGCTTCGGGCCCCCTCGTAAGGGCTGCCCGGCTACCAAGAGCACTATTAGCAGGTGGATAGTTGAGGCTATCGTTTCGGCGTACGAGGTGCGCGGTTGCCTTCACCTCTGTCGATCAAGGCTCACTCCACACGGAGTATGGCGTCCTCCAGAGCTTGGTGGTCGGGAACCCCCCTCTCCGATATATGCGATGCTGCGGGATGGTCCTCACCTCACACCTTTGTGAGATTTTATAGCCTCGACCGCCTACACAATCCGGGGTCTGTGGCTCTCTTGTCTTGAAGTGTGCCCTGATGGCTTCACACTCGCGGCAGGCATCCCTTCAGCATGGCGGAGTTGGTACTGCGTTCCCCATAGCGTCAGCTGACGCAGCGTTGAAGTTCCCTTGAAAGGGAACGTCCCAGGTTACGTAGGTAACCATGGTTCCCTGATAGGGAACGAGACGCTGCGTCTCGCTGCCATACTTCCGGCATGCCTGTGAGCGGCTTGCTTCAGTCGATCAGAAGGCTGACGACAACAGTGAAGCCGGCTCCCTTTATACCTCCGGTTCCGCCGGCGTGCGTCACGTGTTGACGTCGGACCCAATCAAGATTGGTCTAAGTTGTTACAAGAGATTCAGAGGCTGTCACGCTGGAGGCGTTCCCCATAGCGTCAGCTGACGCAGCGTCTCGTTCCCTATCAGGGAACCATGGTTACCTACGTAACCTGGGACGTTTCGTGGCACCAAGGCCATGATCTACAACGGGAGGTAAACAACAATCTGGCAGTTAGTGGGAAGAAGACCAGGGTTGATATACTGCAGGGCTTGATTGGTGGATGGATTGCAGGTGTGTGGTTGAAGCAGGTGAGTAGGATTAGTAATCAGGGTCCGTGGAGAGAGAGAATGCCATGACCAAGACACAGAAAACAACTCCAGCTAAGTTTATGGCACGGGTTGTAATACAGTACAGAATTGACTTTAAGGCATTACTACTTGTTTACAAGGCCCGAAATGTTATGACTCCTAAATATATTTCCGACCTGCTCAGATCATCAAGCATGTGTCTCCTAAATGTACCTAGAATTAAAACTAAATGTATATAAGCGAAGGTGCTTTTAGTTACTATATTGCTGTTCTCTGGAACAAACTGCCTGATTACCTGAGATCTGCTGCAACTGTATCTTCTTTTAAAAGCAGTCTTAAAACATAATTTTTCTCTCAGGATTTTTGGTGGTTATTGTTTCTGTATTTGTGTGTGTGTGTGTATGCACCTGCTGTAATCCATGTGTGAATGCATTTGTAAGAATAGGACAGGGGTTATAAAAAGCTGCATTTTATCTATGAGTTATATAGGTGGTCAAACGGTTATTGTATTTATGTCAAAAATGTATGTGTTTTCTATCTCATTTGTTTAATGTTTTCCATGTTTTACTGTAAACCACATTGCATTTACCTGTTTATGAAATGTGCTATATGAATTAAAGTGACATGACTACTGAAGTACTACAGATTACCTCTGATGAAATGTACAGCACTCTGATGGTCACACAAGGGCAGGGGGTCAGTGGGCCTTAATATAGAAAGGTTAGTAAGTGGTTGGAGTGAAGGAATGGGGTTTACAGCAGTGCTAGTGTTGACAGAGTGGGTGAAGACAGGCTGCTAAGATATGGTTTCAGATTGACATGCCACTTCATGGCTAGAGCTTCTTACCTAAACGAGTTGTATGCTTGTAATTTTGTCTTTAATTTGCTCTTGTATAATTTCTATTTTCACTCATATTCTTACTTTAGTTATTTATACCTCAATTTTTTTTAACCTAGTTTATTTATATGTCTTGCCTTGTGCTGCAACAAATTTCCCTTCTGGAGATCAATCAAGGCTTATCTTATCTTACCTCTGTACTCAGTTTTACCTCAACACTACAGATACAATACACACTATTTTCCAGTCAATCGGCTAATTTTAACAAATGTACAGAGTTTCCCATTGTATTCTTGTATTCTATTGTGACAAATAGAGCTACAGTTATTAGTTGAATATTCACTTAGTTGAGACAAAAAACTGACCATTTTTAATGATCAAATAATTGCATTAGTCATTTACAAATGTGACTTGATTTGTTGCTTTTCTCTGTCTCATGCCAAATGAAAATGTATTACCCATAGGTTTTTTAAAGTGTTCAAGTAATTTTAAGACTTTATTTTGGGCTCTGGCAACTTTCTATGGGCATTTTACATTATTTTAGACAATTTCAAAACTATCTATTTTCAGGAAAAACCATTAAAAATAGTAATAAATTGACAGACCTATAGACAATGAAGGTTGAGAAGGAATGATGGAATTAAAAAACCTTCCAGTACCTCTCTTTGTTGCAAACCTTTCAATAAAGGGCTCTATCTGATGTGTGCCTGACTCCCCGCAAAACCTTTGGGGTATGTCTTCTCTGTGATGATGTGTAGAGAGTCAGTATAAGTCTCCTGGTCATGGACTTAAATATTTAGATAGTCATGGGCATGGCTGATATGAGAAAGTATTTTGACGTCTGAATTGTCCAATCATTACTAATTACAAATATAGGCAAGACTTAATTAACAACTGCAGATGTGTTTCCTTAATTGTACTGCAAATACTCTGGCTGTAGACATAGAGTACAGTGGCACTGTGTACAGATGATTCGTTAAAAGCTAGTGTGTAATTTCAACATGTTAATCGAAATCCTGCAAAATACAAAGAGAGTGGACCAAAATTTGCTTTGTGAACATTTGTTTTGGGGACTAAAACTGATGCTGACTAGATCGGGATAATATGATCATAGGGTAACTTTTAAAATCAGAAAAGCAACCCAGTTTATGTGGATTTCTAGGGGCACTGGAATAGTGTTAAGTTTTTCCTACGCTAGCAGCATGGCTCCAGGGACAGCAATGTTGGTCTGTCGGTCTGTCAATTGGTGGGTCCAGAATCTATTTCCAGAAAATAGATGACATCAGGTATATAATATCTGTAACTATTGGGTAGATTGACATGAAATTTGATACCGACATTCAAGTTGCCCAGAGGATGAATCCTAATGACTTTGGTGATCCTGACTTTTCATCCAACACCACCAGCAGGTCAAATTTGGTACAGACGGTCAAGTCCCCCTGAGGATGATTGTAATAACTGTTATTACCCCGACCTTTTATCTAGCGAAATCATCAGGTTGGAGCAACGGTTTGGAAGGTCCATTTCATTTCATTACTGAATATGGCACGACTGCATTTCGTGCAGTCACTGTACTTACGTTGTTTTATTCACTTTCATTCACAGGGATCATGATGAGCAAAAGGTTTGCAGTGGAAATGGCTTTGTTAGATGTGTTTTCATGGAAAGAGGTCATTACTGAGGCTTTGTTCAACTTGCTTTATGTTATATTCACTCTGATCAATCTCTGCCGACATCGGAAACTTGTGTGCGAACACACAAGACAAGCACCCAGTCACAGTTATTACGGTCCCCATGTGGTATCTCCATAACCACCGTACCCCCGATGTGTAGTTTTGAGGAAGCGCAGGTAGCCTATGGTGTAACCTGATAGCCTTGGCATGTAGCCACTGTAGATACAGCATAGCCTCTTAACACAGAAGTATAAATCCAGCATTTCTCTTGTTAAACAGGTTGATGATACTTGGTACTTTAATGGCCACTGCTTTACAGTGTATGTCTTTCACTTCTAGCATAAAATGTCTCCAAAAACCTGACTGCGACAAATGATAAAGTGAGCTGTGATCGCAGCACAGGTGGCTGAAGGCAGAACGATATGACGACGGGTAGGCTAAGTCCTGGTGGGTTTACAGAAGTTATGTTCAGGATGCATGTTTTATGATGCCTCGTGTTCCTGCCAAGGCAAATATCAAACAATGGAATGAGGAGCAACATCCAAGGGGGGGTCACACCAGAATCATGTTACAACATGATCTCTCTTTCTTTCCTCTCCTCTCTCTCCAGCTTTTTTTTTTTCCATTGGATGAATCCAAAACAGCACCCACATAATGCTGCTCTCTCAGGCTTACAGCAGGTCCTGTGGCTGGTGTTAATTGAGATAATTGTGTGGTATGAGTCTGAGCCACTGCTATGCCTGTCCAGTTATTCCTATCATGGGGTAACAGGGTGGCATACAGATTCCATAGAGATTTTACAGGGAGCAGAGTGTTGGAAATGTATCCCGGCACAGCACAGTGGCTGTTATCCTCGGAGGACGTCCAAGTTGCTGGATACGATGTGTTTTTTTTTGTCAACAACTGTTATACTAGAGATGTGTCTTTTCTGATGTGGTGGATCTCTAAAAATAGCTCGATGATACCGTAGCTGATATTCTGTCAAGTTTGCCGGTGGGAGTGTGGGAGAGGGAGGTAGAATTATAAGCAAAGGCGTGAGTCAAATGGGTTCAACATCAGAAAATTGCAGTTCATCCAGGTTTTTATGTCCTTAAGGCATGCTTGAACTTTAGCTAACTGATTAGTTTCATCCAGCTTGATTGTGGATCACAATGGACTTAAACTTTTTTGTCCAAACATTTTGGGTCCCGAAGAAAACAAACTGAACAAAACAATCTCAACTCAAGAGCAACTTACTTGCTTGTTCTGGAGCATTCCAGCATGTCACATAGTCTCAATCAGCAGACGGAGTTTAGGTTTGAGTAATGGACAGTTTGATTATCTACAGTTCCATGATGACATTGTGGTCAAAGCTCCAGAACACACAAGCAAGGGGACCTTGACTTGAGGTTATTTTGTTAATCTCTAAAGATGATTAATGTCAACAATTCTATGCCTTCACACCCTGCCCAGATATTTTTAAGCCTTTTTCAACCACTCCTTTGGTCAAAGCATTGTAACTACATTTATTCACATCCTCAAAGAGGATGGATATTTATAGTAAGGGGAGTCTGGTTTATGAGCTCTGGTAATGAAGTGTAAAGAGCACTGACCTATGTCATGATGACATGTTGTCAGCTTGGAATTTACTGTGCTTCATACACAGGAGATTCCTGCCTTTATCCTCTTTGTTGAATGCTGCTGGCTGACATTGATGATGTCTGAAGTTGTACAACACACTCACAAATATGGACACAAGAAAAGCCAAGCCACCATCAGTCAAATATGTTGTTGATTTACGTTAGATCCATAGAAACAAGTGAAATGCTGCCATCTAGTGACACAACAGGCAAACACATTTTCTACCTTCTGCTTAAGGGAACGTTCAAATGCCTGCAGGCCTTTTTCCATATTTATATGAAAGGAATGCCCTTTTTAGTGCCATGCAGCGGTAGTGCAGATAAACCTCTCCCCGCATTTTACAGAATCCTTGTCAAGCAGTCAGAGGTGCGATTCTGGCTCGGTCTAATGTGTAGAACACTGAAAGATGAAACTGCGTAGCAAACTCCACACCTCGGTCACGATGCTTCACTTTCGGCACACATTAACATCTCATCCTGTGAAACAGAGTTTGCCTGAATGTGATCTGAGCACTGAAGTCACCTCTGAGGAGTTTTTTTTTTTTAGTTCCCCTTGCATCAACCAGAAAAACAAAACATGGTTACAATTTCAATTCTTACTTCAAGTACAACTTTGTGTTATGCCCCATGCAGAAGTTCTCAGATGACACTGCGACTGTGTGTATTACGGGTAGACAGGAGGGCGAGTACAGAACCCCGGAGCAGGACTTTGTGACACAGTGCAGGTCTCCTTTGAGGGGGTCTATGTGGAAGGGGTCAGGATCTACAAGGACCTGGGGCTGCAGCTGGATGATAGACTGGACTGGTCAGCAAACACTGACACTCTCCACAGGAAGGGGCAAAGCCGGCTCCATTTCCTGAGGAGGCTGGGGTCCTTCAACATCTGTAGGAAACTACTGGTGATGTTTTACCAGTCGGTTGTCGTCAGCGTTCCCTTCTATGCTGTGGTGTGCAGCATTAACAAGAGGGGCGCTATGCTGCTGGTGCTGCATCCTATCAGTGTTTTAGTACAGAGACAGAACTCCAAGTTCATGAATAAGCAAAATTAAACAAAACTGTGGTCATGTCAGAGGATCGCAATGTACCGGAAGGTGTTAGTACCGTAAATATTTTATTTGTTTGGTTTTTACAGAAACTTAAAAGACCTTGGGTACTCATTTTCTTTACATTTTCCTCAGTTTTCTTAACCACAGGCAGTGGTAACACAAAACAAACGAAAAATACAATACAGTTATACAAGCATGAGATTACATTTCATTATGTTTGCTTGACCATCTAAAGTAATTCCTCTAAATAACTGATACACAAAACATGCATCGGATATAACTTGATATGACTGGTTACTACTCGTCTAGAGATTAAGGTAAATGTGTTTAGTAAGGTGCCTCCCTTGGTGGGTTTGTTTTGCTGTGTTGCTCTGCTGACTTCACACAGCTGCCCTGTGTCCTGGGACAACCCTTGATTAACATGGGTTGGAGACTGTGTAGTCTTTCATTACACAGACCAAATGTGCTCTTGTATTACAATGTTGAAGTTATGTTTGGTTGGTTGATAAACTAACAATTAACAATATGAGAAATGCATGCAATAGATATAAAAGAATCATGGCATTGATGAACCTTTATAATATTTTAATAATACTAATATATGCACAGCTCCACTGGATGTTTGGCTCTGTTTCGTTTCATTTCATTTCATTTATATATATATATATATATATATATATATATATATATATCTTCATCAATGCCATGATTCTTTTATATCTATTTTATACATTTCTCTTATTGTTAATTGTTATTTA